>BSBK01009933.1:0-28748 GCA_027943335.1 Chamaecyparis obtusa
TATATATATATATATAAATATATATATATATATATATATATATATATATCTAGATATATATATATATCTAGATATATATATATATATCTAGATATATATATATATATATATATCTATATATATATATATATATATATATATATATATATATATATATATATATATATATTTAAATATATATATATATATATATATATATATATATAGATATATATATATCTATATATATATATATTATATATATATATATAATGATTTAATATCGACCATATGTATCATAGTCGATTGAGGATTATTGGGGCTCACATTGTATATATTATGCAGTCACTGTTAAGATTGACTTAGTCGATTGCTTGATCACACGATAACTAGTAATTAATGGTTATCGTAACACATTTTTAATGTGTTATGATAACCACTAACTAGTGGTTATTCATGTCACTGTGTAAGATAATGAAACGATGCCTGTCAACTGATAATGAAACGATGTCAGTCATGTCTATTCATATTGGTAGGAAATAATCAATGATGTAAGTCATGTCCTATTCCATATTGGATGCCATATAATTGATAGGAAATAATCAATGATACCCTAGCTCGTATAAATGGATGTCCTAGCTCATGGGTAATCAATGATACTCCAAGAAAGTAATAATTGTGGGTAACATGAAGAGCACGAGCCAAGGGCATATGCCATGTAAAATAATAGAAACAAAAAATAATAATTACATGATGCCCTAGCTCATAATAAAACAGTGAGAATCTAGTAAATGCCATAATCAGATCCCTACCTCAATGAGCTTCCATTTGATAAGGAGAGGAAAAGAAAAGTTTCCAAAACCAAGCTCAAAGATCAAAGGCCCAAGTCTAGATAAAAACTACAACCCTATACACAGTGCCGAATCCACCCTGGCCGATGAGGTTTCGCGTGCTGCAACTCTTGAAAAAATTCACTGTGGTAATAATGAAATGAGAAATGAAATCTTTTTTTTTAAGTTATGCTTGTGCTCATCAAAATTTTGATGTACATCATAGTGGTCAAAATTTTGACTAACACGGCATGGATTAAAAAAAATGAAAGTTTCCCTTCTATAATCCGACCAACCAAAACCTTTTTATTTCATGGTCAAAAATTTTGGTAGAAAAACTAGGTCAAATGTACTAGTGTAGGGGCTAAGATGGATATTTCTATAGCAAAGTATGTTTCCTCTTCCTCTTTTTGGTGAAAAAATATCTCACCTAACTGGTTTCTAGGATAGGGGTCATTGGGAAGGAATCTCCCTAAGGCATCTCTTCTTCTTTCTCTATGCATGTAGATTGTGATAAATTTAGACTGATTTATATTGGAATATAACTTAACATTGATTGAATCTAGGGAAAGATAAACACAAAATTAAAGAGACTAAAGAAACTAAAAATCATGGCTACAAAAGGTCCTTAGTTTGACACCATCCCCAGAAACAATGCTAAAAATGTTGGACTTCCCAATTAGATCAATAACTAGGTTATAAAACTCAACTTGGGGATTGAACATCTAGGCTAAGCATCTATCTTTCTCATGGTGAAGGCTCATTTACTTTTTGACCTAGGAACATGTACTTTAAATGAACAAGCAATGTATGTGCACTAAGTCCTAGCTAAAGAAAAGTTATCCTATAGCTTGAAAGAAAATGACAATGGAAAGTAAATTCTTGGAAATATAGTAACCCAAATACTTAAAAAATATATTGCTGGGAATAAACTCATGCAAGTAACTACAATAATCTTTAGGAAAGATAGACATGGAACTACTCTATCTGCTTTGGATGCAGAAACAATCATAGGGAACTGTCTCTAGGGGCTACAGGAATAAAAAAACTCTATAACAACAACTGCAAATGAAAGAAAATTAATGCTTAAATGAAAAGGGATTACTCACCAAGTGGCCCCCCTTGGATGATTATATCCAACACTTAACTACACTCTATAAACTCAAAACATCATCATTTTATTCATTCATCCAAAAGTATTGTTACACACCATAAGATGGAAACTAAATTGAGACTATACTTCAACTAAAAACTAGAAATATTCATTACATTGAGTTCTACTTCTATCCAACCTATGAGGAAGTTTTTAAAACTTTATTTATAATCAAAGACTACTAACTAACTAGCTACTAACCAATCCATGTCCAAAGGAATAGATGTATGTAGACATTATTTCTTTTGCAAGAAAGAAGGAATACTATGCAACAAAATATATAGCATGACTTATTCTTCCTAGATTTACTCATTTTCAAGAATGAGCATTAAAGCTCCATAATGTGCTCCATGCGAGTTGTAGTCATTTCATTATTGACTATTTCAAATATTTTTCCTTGCTCAAATGTCAATTCAAGGAATGATCCTTCTTGAGTGTCAACTTGATTGTGTTGCTTCATTAATTATTCATGCATCACGATATTAGTATGCACATAGACATGCAATGCATATATCCATTTATTGTAGGAATAATATTCATCAAACCATAATTAAGATCAATAGATATAGATTGCATAGTCATAATCATATAGGATTATTTATCATCCACAAAGGCATTTAAAATATAAGTTCATGTTCATGGAAGTAAGTTCATAAAAAACATCAAAAGATGCCTATTAACCAAGTCCCAAGACTAACAATGACACAAATCTATGACCAAAATAGAGAATCCATATCAAACATTGGTAATTATGGAGCCATTACTTGGGCTCATTACATATCATATTGTGTAAGGCCATGCATTGACTTTTATATCAACCCCTCACACACTTGGCACATTGGCACCTAGGTACTTATATCTTCGTGCATAATGTCGATCACTACAACAAACATATGTTGCTAACTATGAATTTTTCAAATACCTACATCCAATTTTATCAAATCAATTCTTAAGAATGTCTACCATCTTTGTCACTCATTTAATACTCCTACTTATCTTCATCTTCATATTATTAATTACTAACATAATATCTTGCTTTTCTCTATCCCAATCTTCACACATCTAACCATGCCTCATTATTATCTCTACTAACCTCATCCATATTTCCTACCTTTAGACCCATTTCTCCTTTTAGGGGATCACCTAGATATTTCAACCCACCTCTCTCAAGGGGCATCCCTAACCAATTTCCTAACTTGACCAAGGCATCCTACTACTAGCTCTATCCCACCAAATTACTATACTCATATTTTCTTGAAACAACATTATTTCTACTACTCATAATGACATCTCAAAGTGGGGAAAATAGTCACATAAAATCATCCTCACGATGTTCCATACTAACATTTCATCACTACTAAGTATATTATTTATTTAATCTAGTTTTTAACACCTATTGATTAAATAAATATTATTTAATTATTCTAATTTAATATAACCTAGAATCAGATATTCATATTTAATTACCTCAACTTCTACCTAACATTTAATATTTAAAAACTTATTTGATTATTTTAATTTTTATCTAACATGAAGAATTAAATTGTAATATTTTATTATTTAATTTACCTATATCCCCTGCACCATTTCTATAAAAAATGACTAGCTACTTAGGTTTCCCTCCCATTTTTTGTTGCAATAAATTACAATTTAACTAAATGCAATCTTAATATTAATTTATAGATAGTTTGAAACCAAACCTTCCATTTTCTCCTTAATCCTAAGAAAATTTTCTCATTGGATCTTTATTGTCAATCTTTCAAACAAATCCTTACCATATATCCTTCTTGCCTCAATCTATAAATTGGTAGACCATTATATGCAAATTGAGAAACCATCTTCAATGGGTACATGTTGTGTATAATTCAAGTAATCACATCCCTTGAGTATATCATCATAATAATAGAGTTCATTTGGTAACTTTATTTTATTTTATTTCATGAATTCTATTTTTATTAATAACAAGGTTTGCATGTGTCTTAGAAAAAATATTTGAATATTTTGATTTCATTCTTAATTCTGAAATTTGTACATACAAAAACATTGAGATCATTATCTCTCTCTTTAATAACTAAAAAATTACTTAAGATTCTTTTTTTTAAATCAAGATCTACTACTCAACCACTAACTAATATAATTAAGATGCACCCAAGATAATTTAAAATAAAATCTATATAGAAAAAATTAAATAGCTAACTTTAGCAAATTGGTCTTTATAGTAATTTCAAATTTAACCAAAAATAGCATTAATTATCCTCTATCCACAAAATATTCTAATATGAATCGACAGTGACTTAAAACTCAAGTTTGCGGTCATCTCCAAAAGTAAAAATGCTCTAACTTTGAAAGATACAAGACAAAACAACATTAAAATATAAATTTGAGGCCTTATATAGTCAAATTACAAACCAAGAAATATCAAAATAGTCATTAAAGGGATCTTGAACTTTAAAAGGTCTTAATACTAAAAAAAAAAGGGTTCCATTGGTTACTTCAATAAAATGTTATGACCTGTCAAAGTTATGATTCTATGTTAAGAAACACTTAAGAAGTTGACAAAAACAGTGCCCACATTTTAGAAGAAGGCATTGTTATTGATTCTTTCCATAGGTTTCTCTTGGTGTGCTTTCTTCTTGACTTTCTGAACCCATAAAAATGTGGATTCATTGAACACTTGGCTATATAAATTTGTGCTACTTTAACATGAATGTGTTTATATTAAAAAAATTCAATATAGAGTCACAAAAGGGCTCATTTTGAAGTTATCCAAGGCTACATAAAATCATTTGACCATGAAAAATTTAAAATCCATAACATATGATCATTTTTAGGAAAAATTTCTAGCATTGTGATCCCCTATCACATGAAAATATCAAAAAATTATTCAAGTTGACACTAAGAGCTAATTTAAAGTGAATCTTGCAAGTGGAGAAGGTAGTTTTAATGTATTGTTCTGAGTGTTTATCTAAGGATTTCCTTGGTACTATTAACTAAATATATAAATTTTTGTAACATTAGGTACCACTCTCTATAGTAATAGATCAATTAAAATTTAAATCATTACTTGAATACAATCTTCATCTTTTTTTGTAGCAACAATCATGTTGTCTTCCAAAATAATTTCTTGTTTCTAGGTTTCTTGTAGTTCATCAATTTGATGGGATCTAATCTTGAACATGATCCTTTAAAGGAGTGCATTTATCAAACAACTTGAAAGGATCTATAAAAACCTCTTAAGAGTTGCATAAATCATCTCAAAAAGGCCATCAGATCTTCTAGTAGATTCCTCCTTCATGTTTGGGAGTTTTTCAAAAAGAATGTGCTCATCATCAATCACCTTGGAAAATTATAATAATTTCACATTAATGATCTCTTGGATAATGAGTGAACCTACTAAAAGAAGGTTTAAACATTCAACATCTCCAACCAAAATTTCAACGAAAAGTCACACTATGACATCTTTATGCACCACTCATATAATAATGTATTGTTAAAAAATTGCAATGTGTTCATTAGTTGTTGTATGTCATCACCATGGATCTTAATAAAACTCTTCTTAAATCCATCTAAAAATCATTTCATTTGGTTTGAGCAAAAAATTGATGCTAGCTACTAGTGGAAAATTAGGTGGAGCTCGATCAATATTTTTTGGCAACATTGTCATCCACTACTGAAATGGAATCCTAGTTTAATGCTAAAATATTTCAATCATTTCAAGGGTGGTTTATGAAAAAATTGCTTCACTTAAATGTACTTAATTGAGTGTTTTAAAGATAAGATCAAGAACAAGTACCTTGTTGCATGGTCCAGTGTAGGTTTTACTAGCCAAAATAGTATAATTTCAATTGGAGTAAACAATTATAATTTTGTTCCTACCAAATCAACTTAGAATATCTTATTTTATTTTAATGTACAAAAAATAAATAGCATTTTAATATATCTTTTGCAATATAATAGAAATTAGAATAATAAAAGGATAAATATCTCTTTTGATAATCAGGGGAGCTCCACAAGATCTAAATACTAGTTAAAATGAACCTAGACACCAAATTATAACTAAGATTGTATAGTCCTAAAAAGTAAGCACTTTCTTGTATTTATTGGGGACCATTTTTATCCCACTTTAGTGTGTTCCTTATATTAGGAGCTCGCATTGCACTTAATTACATGCCTTATTTAAATCAAGATCCTCTTTCTCCTTTGAACTTTCTCAAAACTCTAAGTTGGCTCTAATTTATATGCACAATTTCCCATCTATCAATCTATTCACATAATTAATTTCTCTCTTGGCCTCATTTTATCATTTACACTTTATTTTCCTTCTTATCCTTCTATTTTTCCCTAAAACTTTTAACACTTCTCAAATCCTACAAATGTTGCCTCAAAATTGACACCTTCTTAATATAGGTCAAACCTGCTTTGACCTATACCTCAGTGGTTTAATTTTGATGGGTTTTGGGCCCAATGTAAATTATTTTTCATCTTCCCACCTTGTGAGGTCATCCTTTGCAAATTTGGACCCCAAAATCACTATAAAAGGAGACCTCTTCCCCTGATTTTCATGTCTCAATCTCCCATTGTGCAAGCTACGTACATGCAAGAAATTTATTGTGAATTCAAGGAGTTCAAGAAATAAATAAATCATTCATTAAAGGAATTCAACCATCATACATCAAGTGTTCATGTATTTCCTCCTATAGATCTAGCTTCCTTCTTCATTGGAGATAAAGGAGTTGGCCATCAAGGGAGGAGATCTACATTCATTCATTCAACTCTTCTTCTTCTTCTTCTTCTTCTTCAATTCGACATTGAGGAGAATTAAAACATCTACTACATGAGGTTTTGGTCTTACATGATTTCCTTTTGGTTTTTTTGTTGAATCAAGGCTATTGCATCAACATATTTGATCACATACTAAGCACAAATACATTTACGTAGTATGGTATACTTCATTGTTGTTTAATATCTACTTTATGATAGTATTTCCTCTATTTTAATTCAAGGTTAATTCCTAAATAGGGTCTTAGCTATGGAAATCCCCTTCCCCCAATAATTTCCCCTTCTCTTTGGCATGCAGGTGTAGATTTGGGGAGTTTTAGATTTAGAATTGCAAATCTGGAAGTGTAGTATCTATCACAACCCTAAGACCTTCAAATTCATCCCTCCAAGGTATAATTCAAACTTCCTTCGACCTATACTGGTATAGGTTGAACCAAGTTTGATATGTTCCCACATCACTCATATTTTCAAAACATAAAGTTCTTGCCTTCAGGTTTTCAGATCCTGATTTGTTTCCAATTTTAGTATAGTTTGACAGGGTTGCTATAGATCTGAAGTTCCATCCTCTACTAACCCTCAAGGTGAGTACATCTTCATCTTTCTTCCTTCATATCACTTACTTTGATACACTAGATCAAATATCTTTTTGTTTGTCATTGCGTAAGTGAATATTTTGCTTTACTTTACTTTCATATACATATACACTTCTATCTATTCTATACACTCTTACATTAAATGGAAAGGACCCTATAATATACACTTCCTTTTAGGCCTAGATCATGCATTAGCACCCTTAAATCTACTTTGGTTGTGATAATTATATTCTTATCCCAAAAAGGGGTCACATTTTAGGGCCCCTTCTAATGTATATATGGTGATCATTAATAACCATTTTCCATTATATATTTTGGTGAGCCTGACTTGTAACATTTCCATTCTTATTTTAGTGTTAGATTTTATTTATATCTAGACCTACATTGTATGCATCTAGATTTATAGGTACTTCCTTTCATTTGGTGCTTAGACTTCCTTTACATCAATTGCATTGTTTCATTTAGTACATTTGTATTGTGAAAAAGACAAAAGAATAATATTTGCATCTTGTTTCATAGATTTAGTTCATTCTTAGATTGCATTTCATTTCATCTTGTCCACACAATAAAAAAAACATAAAAAATATTTCATTCATAATTATTCTATTTCATTTTCAATGGAATTGTTATCTTCATTTGCTTGTTCAATTTCAATTTTTCCTCAAGGTCTTTAGGATGTTCCATTTCATGAATATGATGAAAATTTAGTTCTTTCTTCCTATAATGTTCACTCACCCAAAATTGATCCCACCCCTAAGGACATTGTGATTACCACCATTCCTTGTAAACATATCCCTCTTACCAAAGAGGCCTTCAATAACAATGATGATCTTTCTTATCCAATGTTTCTTCCTTATAAGGATCATTTGGTACAAGAGGATGATAACATGATTATTTCTCCTAATAATAAACCACTTTCTATGAGTTTCATTGATATTCCTTCTATAAATGAGGCCTTGATGAGTCATGTTTGTACTTCTCCTAAACAGATCTTAGAAGTAGATGATGACATCTTTGAGGCTCTTCCTAAGGAATATTTTTCACTTAATGAACTTAATAAAGTCAATACTATTCAAGACACCTCTCAAACTAAATTAGGGACTGTTATTGATGACTTTATTTTCACAAATCCAACCTTAGAGCATAAGGATTCTAATAAAATTGACTTTATGAATCTCCATTTCCTTCTTTGATTCTTCCTCCAATACAAATAGGTAGCCCATCGACTCTTCAATATGATAATTGGGGAACCTTAGACTTCACACCAACATTCCATAGCAAGGAAAAGACCTTTGAATTTGAGAATCAATCAAAATCTATGTAATGGATGCATGAATATTGATTGGTCCTATTTATATTTCAATCCTCTCCCACCTAAAGGAGAATCTTATCTTATTGATACATCAAACCTTCCTAATGAATAATTTTTTTCCTAAGAAACTTTAGTTGTCTTGCCTTCTCATTCACCTAGTCACTCTATAGATTCTCCTCCTAATTTCTCCTCACAACAAGAGTCTATTTTATTTGAGATTACTAAGTCCAACTTAATTACTCTTCCTTTGAAAAAAAATGCAAAAATAGAAAACATAAACAAGAGAATTCTTCCATTTGTGTTTTGCATCAAATTCATGGCCATAAGACTAGTGAATGTTATGATTTGCAGCATAAAATTCAAGAAATCATTGATTGTGGTATGATTCAAATTTATTTCAACTATTAATGACACCTTTTCCATGATCATTCTACCTAATACATCTACATCCCTATTATTTTTCTCCTCACTATGTGTCATTGTTAGCCTATCCTTTGTGGGCTCATTATCATACTTTGTGAGCAACATAATAGTTCATTTTTCCTTGTCTCCTCACTTGGGGGAAAAGGGTCCTATTTCAATCTCCTACTTATGTCAAAAGATCCATTTTCTCTATTTGTTTACTTGTTTCTATTATAATATGACATTATTTCTTGCATGCATTTTTTGTTTTACATAAGGATATTATCTTCTTTAGGAGATAGACATATCAAGTTGCAACCTTATGCTTGCTTGAAAATACATGTCTATGATAAATAGAAACCTCTTAGGGAGCATAATGTGTCCATCCTCTTTGTCTCTTCCTTCACAATGCATCCAATATCCCTTGTGAACTTGCATGTTTTATTATATGGTGTTCTTTCTTGCAAAAAAATTGTTGTTTTACAAAAGGATTTTCACCCTGAGTTGCAATGTTATTATTACTTGAAAGTGCATGTTTATTATACAATATCTATCACTTATGGTATATATTAGGTTTTAGTTCTTTCTCCTTCTTTCAAGGATCCTTTATTTCTTTTTTTTCATATCTTTTATACCATGATATCCTTCCATGTGTGGGATTATTGTTATAGGATCTTTCTCCTACCGAGAATAAGTATCCTCATTAGAATTCATTTCTTACTTGGGAGTGCATATCTTGTATGATTGGGATGACCACTAAGATGCTATAATGTGGCATCCTTCCTTTCTCCTTCCATCTCTCTATGGTTTGCATTATTTTATGATACATTCCATTTTGGCATAAGAAACCTTGTTGCACGCAAGATCCTAGCATCTCTACTTAAAAATCATTTGTATGCCTTTAAATGGCATGTTTATCATTTAATAATCATTTTTAGTGTCTTTCTTTCCTTGGTGACTTGCTTACTTTATATGTGATATCTTTTTATAGCATATATGTGTTTGTTTTACATTATGAGTTCTCTCTGATGCGTCGTTTATTTTTCTTGACATTGTGTATCTATTATAAAGTAACTTTCATTAAGGTTGTATTATATAATTTATCTTTCCTTCACACTTGGGGGGAAAGATTGCATGTAAATTATTTCTCTCTTTCATATAAGCATCTACTTTCCTTAGTATAGTGGCATTTGTTTATCATATGATATTCTTTTCCTATAAGAAATTTTTATTTTGATTGAGATTATCTCTTATGCAAGAGATGTTAATCCTTGGTCTTGACCTCTTCCTTATTTGTAAAACTATGTTTATTATAAACACATTCCCTTATTTTGTGTCTCAAAGTTTGTCATCCTTCATCAAGAATCCCTATTTCACCTAATGATAGGGGATAAGTGGGTGAATTCTTGTTCTCTTCCTCTTCTTCATCTTGAAGATTTGGTTTTTGTTCAAGCACTCCTCTTGAAGGTAGATATATTGTAAACAATATCTCTTCCGTTCAAGGGTCTCTTCTCACAAGCGAAATATCCTTTTACGATTATCTACATTCTTAGCTCATAAGAGTTAATGCTCTTAGCTAATTTTTTGGCATACTTTGTTGTTTTGAGTATATCTCCTTGTTGTTGGAAGTAGGTATCCTTGATTATCTTCCTTATAATGTCTATTACGTAGCCATAATAAGGAGGGGGGAATACATATATGGCCTCCCTTATATATTATCTTTCACATTTTTCTTTATGTATTTTTACACATAACTAATCCTCATGGCTATAAGTGATTTGTATCCATCCTTGGAGTGCACATTTACAAAAAATATCCATGGTTATCAGTGACCCATATCCATCCATGAAGTGTACATATACAAACCAATTCCCATGATATAAGTCATTAGTATCCATTCATGGGGTGCACATACACAAAAAAAATATTCATGTTTATAAGTGGTTTGTATCCATCCATGAAGTGCACATATAAAAATCAATCTTCATGATATAAGTGATTCATATCTATTCATAAGGTGCACACAGAAAAATTTGTCAGTAGCCACAATATTTTTGATAGAATTGACTAGCATGGCACACAAACCTACTAGAGCTTTTAATCCTATCTTTTGTGTGGTTCACAGTAAGACATGAAATATTAATAGGTGAGGTAATCATTTGTGTGTGTGTGTGTGTGTGTGTGTGTGCACGTGCTATAATTTTAGTTAAATTAGATCATGGAGTTGGTATCATCATTGGTGATGCTCTTGTTCTTCCTATGTGATCACTTGTGCTCTTGCAATAGCTTTCCAACCATGATATTAGTGGGTGATGCATTTTTGGCCGAGGCCTCTTTCACTAGTTGATTTGGAGTTTTTTTTAGTACTAACCCTTTTTTTGTCTTTTATTTTTTCTTTCCTTTTTGCTTTGTTTTCATGTCCTTGTGCATGGATGTGGAGTTAGGATCCTTAGTTTTGGGGATTATTTCCTTAGACTTAGTGATGTCTTATCTCTTTGCAATTTGACACAATCATCTTTCTCTCTTTATTTCTTCCATCTCTTCATTTACCGTGAGCATGAGCTTGTCTCATACTCCTGCTAAATTGGGGGTTAAATGTATAGTCCTAAAAAGTAAGCACTTTCATTTTGTTTATTTGGGACCATTTTTATCCCACTTTAGTGTGTTCCTTATATTAGGACCTCACATTGTACTTAATTGCATACCTTATTTAAATCAAGCTCCTCTTTCTTCAAGTCCTCTTTCTCCTTCAATCTTGCTCAAAACTCTAAGTTGGCTCTAATTTCTATGCATAATTTCCCATTTATCCATCCATTCATATAATTCATTTCCTCTTGGCCCCATTTTAGCATGTACGCTTGATTTTCCTACTTATCCTTCTATTTTTCCCTAAGACTTTTAACACTTCTCAAATCTCGCAATTGTTACCTCAAAATTGACACCTTTTGAGTATAGGTGAAACCTAGTTTGACCTATACCAATATAGGTGAAACCTAGTTTGACCTATACCAATATAGGTCAAACCTAGTTTTACCTATACCTTGAGGGTTTAATTTTGATGGGTTTTGGGCCCGATTCAAAGTGTTTTTTATCTTCCCACCTTGTGAGGTCGTCCTTTACAAAATTGGACCCTAAAATCATTATAAAAGGAGACCTCTTCCCCTCATTTTCATGTCTTGATATCTCATTGTACAAGATCCCTACATGAAATCAAGTTATTATGCATTCAATGAGTTCAAGAAAGAAAGAAAGCATTCGTTGAAGGTGTTCAACCATTATCCATCAAGTGTTCATGCATTTCATCCTATAGATCTAGCTTCCTTCTTAATTGGAGACAAAGGAGTTGGTCATCAAGGGAGGAGATCTACAATCATTCATTCAAGTCTTCTTCTTCTTCTTCTTCTTGAATTCAAGATCGAGGTGAATTAAAAAATATACTACATGCGGTTTTGGTCTTACATGATTTCCTTTTGGTTTTTGTGTTGAGTCAAGGCCCATGCATCAACATATTTGATCACATACTAAGAAAAAATGCATTTACATGGTATGATATACTTAATTGTTATTTAATCTCTACTTCATGAGAGAATTTACTTTATTTCAATTCAAGGTTAATTCCTAAACAGGGTCTTGACCATTGCAAGCCCCTTCCCGCAATAATTTCCCCTTCTCTTTGGTGTGTAGGTGCATACTTATGGAGTTTCTTATTCAAAATTACAAATCTGGAAGTGCAATATTTGTTACAGTCCCAAGACCTTTAGATTCATCCTTCTAGGGTATCGTTTGAACCATCTTTGACCTATACTGGTATAGTTGAAACCAGGTTCAACCTGTTCCCACAACACTCATATTTTCACATCAGGAAGTTTTTGAACCTTTAGGTTTTTGGATCCCGATCTATTTCCTATTTCAATATAGTTTGACAAGGTTTCTATAGATTTGAAGTTCCATACTCTATTAACCCTCAAGGTGAGTACATCTTCATCTTTCTTCCTTCATAGCACTTACTTTAATACACTAGATCAAATATCTTATTTTTTGTCATTGCATAATTGTCTATTTTTCTTTACTTTACTTACATATACATATACACTTCTATCTATTATATACACTCTTACATTAAATGGAAAGGACCCTAAAATCTACACTTCATTTTAGGCCTAGATCAACCATTAACACCCTTACATCTACTTGGGTTGTGCTAATTAGATTCTTAGCCTAAAAAGGGGTTACATTTTAGGGCCCCTTCCAATGTATATATGGCGACATGGGAGTATATCATTGATAATCATTTCCCATTATACAAAGATAAACATATATTTACGTTATACAATATCATCTTGTGGGTTAGAATGATTGAAATGACTACTTGCCTATATTTTTTTTACCTTATATACAAGATGACAATGTGTCTTACAAGTGAGATTTTATAGATTTTACAAATAAAAGTAAATTAATCTAAAAGAAAAAGTGACACTTTCTTGAGTTATCTAAAACAAAGACAAATGATCAAATCTAAATATGCTTCAAATGAGTAATGACACATAGGTATATATAATATTGATTAAATTGGTAAATAGTCCAGTTGTATACAAAGCCATAGCCCAAGTAGACAAACATCCTTAATATAATATTGATGGTAAAAATCTACTTTCAAATAAATTAATAAAATTTTATACATAATTTATCAACTTGATAAAATTTTTGACAATGCAAGTGTAGTATCAATCATTATTATGAGTTAACATTCTTAAAGTACCTATTCATAGGTCATAAAGAAAACTAAATTTTTGCTAATTTTAGAATAATAAATATTTGTCCCAAAAATAAAGTTTCAAATAGAAATGTTTGAAATTCGTAGAAAAAAAAGAGGAAGGAAATTTGTAGAGAACTATTTTACATAACTAATAAATAAAGCAACTTGGAAGAGGCCTTCAACTCTTTCCCATGAAATATAACATTATAAATAATTGCTTCTAGATAAAACTATTTAAAAAATAGAGATTTGATGGATGATCATTCTATATGATTTAGAAATATTGCAATATAACTTGATAGATATTTTGATGAATTAAACATCGACCATGGCTCTAGGATTCTAAATATTGGCAAATATGTAATTTCTTGCAAGTGCCAACTCCTAATGTTACAAGCTACAATTGAGAAAAAATTAAAGTTGTCAATTGTGTAGTTGAGGATTAGATCACATTAGTTTAGGTGTGAGACTAATAGGTGGAATATACCTAAAAAAATGATGACAAGCAAAAAGAACATAAGTTTGATGCACACACCCTTTATTATTATTAGTCCCGCCTATATAGGCAGAGACTTATATTTTCACCTCATCTTCTTATTATTTGTTTGCCTAAAAAACTATGCGTTGAAAAATATTAAACAATATTTGTAATGTTTTGCATCTTTTTATTTATTTTTTTAATTTTTTAAAGAATTTTTTTTTTTTTCGATTGGCTCTATAGAATTTTGCTAGGGTTCTTTTACATTTTTTCATTCAGAAATTTGCAATTTTTTTGTGTACCCCTCTTTCTTTCTCGGATGGCACAAATGTAATGAGGTGTCTTCTTTACTCCCACACATGTTAGGTAATAGTGGCGGTAGCAAAAGGCACAGGCTACGTTTATGACATAGTGATGCGGTCAGTTGTCACCTGTCACGTCTTCCAATTGCGTTTAACAAATAGTTTAAATTTTTTGGATTGTTATTATTAGTTCCTGCCTACGGTAGCTAACTATTGCATCCGTTAGATGCAAAAAAATTTACTAGCACCAATCAAATTTCAGAATTTTTAAAGATTACTTTTATTTTAAAATGTTTGAAACTTTTATCATATTTAAGAAATTTTAAAAATGCTATTTATTTATAGTCTTATTGGCTCAGACCAAAAAAGGTAAGAAGAAAAATAATATTTGAAACAAGAAATTTAACAACCCCATCATAGTCAGTCGTTTTGTCATTTAATGTAAATTTAATGCAACTTGTAGGGAATCATTAAAGAGTCATAAATGTTACAGTTGTCATCCTATTTAGTATTAATAGGTTTTCTTTTCTTTTCTCTCTATTTGTAAAGTTAATCAGGTTTAAATCACATCCATCAAACATTTTTCATTTTTGTTAAGTACTGCTATTTTTTCCATTTTTGTGTTTGCAAGCCCTCTACAAAGCTAATCAGGTTTAGATCATATTTTCCATTTTTTTTTTCAAATCCTTCTTGCTATTTTATTATTTTGTGAATGTCATCTATTCTCAAGCTCTGCTTGTTTATAGGGTAAAAACTCAAAAGTGAGAAGTCAACAGTAGATTGGCTAACCTCTACATCCAATGCTGCTAAAATATCAGAGGCCATCTCAAAAAATGTCAACAAACTTGCCCAGGTGATTATTTTCAATACCCATTTTGGATATGGGTAAATATGGTATAAGTTTTCTTTGGTCACGGCTCTTTATTAAAAGATAAAGATACTTTGTTTTCACATTTATATTCTAGCTTTAATATATAGGTAATGTTTCTCCCAGATCTCCTTGGAACACTAGATTAAATGATTTGTTACATCTTGTCTGTTGGAGAGACAGTGAGATAGGAAAATGGTAACTTTTAATGGTTAAAGCAGTTTTAACAATAGATCGAGGGCTTACCTTTAAATTGATTTGCTCTTAGTTTTAGACAATGGGGAAACCCTTG
This sequence comes from Chamaecyparis obtusa, assembly GCA_027943335.1. Classification (NCBI taxonomy): domain Eukaryota; kingdom Viridiplantae; phylum Streptophyta; class Pinopsida; order Cupressales; family Cupressaceae; genus Chamaecyparis; species Chamaecyparis obtusa. Next base: position 15,745 of record BSBK01009933.1, read on the forward strand.
TATTCTTTTCACTTTTCTAATCTTTTGAGTTTGGTTTCAGTTCAATGCTGCAGTTGGTAAAACCTAGCTTTCTATTTTTCAGTTAAAGTTATCATAAGGTTGGAGCTATGGGATATAATGGGTATTTTATATTCCTATTTAGCACTAGAGAGCAAAAAATGCTTTTTCTTTTGACCTCCACCAAATACAATTTACAATTTTTTTCCTCTGAAGATGGCTTCAATTGTGAAGCTTGGCTTTTACAATCCTCAATTTTCTCAGAGGAAACCTTCACAATCCTCTATTTTCTTAGAGGAAATTATTAGAAAATATAGGGCATATATGGAAAGTGTTAGTCTCTTCAAAAATCTAAGATAAAACAAGGCATTTATGCAGCCACTTTCACCTGATGTGAGAGTCACTGCATCGACATCTTGTCCAATTGCCACTGTCGCCAAATTATCAAATTTATTAGATATGTTGTATCTTGATTGTTGTAGCTCCTAACTCTTTATATAGTGTTTATCTAAAAAAAATCTTCCAATAGTTTGTCAAAGCTTGAAGTCTTCAATGTTCTTATTCTTGACCGGAAAATTTTTTCCTTACAAAATATTTTAAAAGCTTTTAACCCATTTCTTATCATGCATTTTTTGCAATTCTTGACTGGAAGCTTGAGGTCTTTAGTGTTCTTATACTCATTCACTCATATTTTGATTTTCTGTTTTCAAAGATTTTGTGCGATCTTCGTCCAAAAATTTATTCTATTGAAGAAACTTGACATTTTTTCAAGATGATTAAGGTTGTGCAAACTATTTGTATCGTTATCCTCATTTTCTTTCTATTTGAATTCTTTTCCTCAAGATACCAGATCTTTTTTATTTTTCCTAAAAGAGTATCTTGTTTTCAGTGCCGACCTTATTTTCAAAAACTAAGTCACTCACTCATTTTTGTTTTTTGTTTTGAGCTTTTCCTCTTGATCCTATGAGTAAGTCACTTATTCATTTTTTGTTTTTTATTCTCAGCTTTTTCTCTTGATCCTATGAATTAACATTTTTTCATTGTTGGGATAACGCAACGCATGGAAAGGAAGGCTGGAACTTAAATTATCTCTTAGTTTGTAAGGATATTGTCTTGCTAATATCTAGTCTAAGAGATAATCTAACTCTGAGACATTAGCAAAAAAATATCCCTAAAAAAATATTCTCTGCAATGTATACTGGAGATTGAATCATCGTTGATTTCCTGTTTTAAATTTGGTCTTCATTATAAGCTGATGATTCAAATTCTTCCTATTTGGAACGTACCCTGCGTTTGAATCTGATTTATTCTCATTTTCCCTTTTAGGAATTCATTTTGCATCTGAAAATGAAGATGGTATTGTTCTTCTTTTCTATTTGGCATTATTCCCATTTTTCCTGTTTCATTGACTCAATAAACAAGAACAACGATAGCATGGTCCATTCCACAGGAAGATCCCTTTATCTGTGAAGTTTAATGTTAGATCAATGGTCATAGTTTCAAAGAATATTTTGGAGCTCAAACATGACTCAATGATCGACAAGGAATTATTGATTCTACCTACCTGTCCTATAAATCCACAAATTATTTTTAGGCAATTCAACATTATTCTATCCTCAAGATACTCCTGCTCCAGTTATCACCTTTCTTAGTCCTGCAAGGCAGTAGAAAGAAAGAAATATGTCAAATCATAGAAAGAAAATAATATGCCCACAAATGACCAGAGTACATCAAACGGGTTGGAAATCTATAACTAGCTCAATATAGGTTGCTATTTAATCATCTCCGACCAACTAAATGTGAAATGTAAAAAATAAAACTTACATCTATATCATATGAAACAAACTAGCCCAAAACAATCTAGATGTTCATCCTAAAAAAATTTAGGAGATTTTGCAGGCATGCCTGAATTATAAAATGGAATCTACAGTTCAATTGTAATAAAGAGAATTCACCCGAACCTAATTATTTTACTAATCAAGGCATTCACAGATCTACAACAATGCCCAATTCGAATTGGGGAAATTGGGCAAGAACAATTAATGGCATTTAGAAATACGGAAAGAAGAGAAGAATAGTTATATTCCCAAATATACCGCCACCAGTATTTACTAGGACAAATGTCGCTCTACCTATAACATCAGTTGTCAAAATTCCACTTAGGCAACTATTGCTACTTGTCATGTGTAAGGAAAATGTATCATGTATGTCCAACATTAGCCAACTATACAAACCCCCCCCCCCCCCCCCCCCCCTGCTTGTAATGTTCACAGGATCCTTTGACAGTCTATTTAATTATAACTCCTGCAAGGTACTGCAACATGTTTATTCCGATGATCCTAAATTTGAATATTCATGCTTTCTCTTACATTAGTATCTGACGATCATTTGCAAGGCCAATTAGAGACCACCAAAATACTTTGTACCAATATTTAGTTTTAAAAATATGCAAGTTTAACATACCAATTTTGGAAAAATAAATTTATGCAAAGAATTGCGATAGTTTGATTGGCTGATTAAAAAGGGATTAATTACTGTTTAAACTTAATGTCTTCGCAATATAATTAAATTGCAAGTTCATTATAGATTTTGTTTGAATGCACATTATAATTTTATTTTATTTTACTTTTCTATATAACATAAATTGTAATATAAATATTTATTTAATATAAGATAATAAATTGATATATTTAATAAAAATGTTTTTATTGTTTAAGTTTATTTTTATATATAATATTATATTACAATTATATTTATTATATATTTTTTGTATTATGAATTATTGAATATAATTTAAAAATTACTTGAAATTATATATTTACTTTCTATTATAAATATATTTATTATTATATATTATATAATAACAATTTAATGTAAATTTACTTAGTATTAGATATATTTTTAATCTGACACGGTATCAAATTATGTATTTAGAAAATTTATCTATCTTTTAATTTTATATTTAGATTGAAATAGCATATGTAAAACCACAATTATTTAAGAGGACAAAAATTAAGATACATTCAATTTTTACTTCATTTTTTATTTTTATTTTTATGTTCAAAAGTGAAGTATATATGACCATCAAACCATATCACCTTGACGGTTTTAATCTACATCTCATATCTCATAAAAGGTTTATCTGGCAAACTCAAACTAGAGATGAATTTATCATTTCTCCTTTCAAATGTTTTTTATTTTTAGTTGTTTCTTTGACTAAAGAGGATTGTAACAATGTTTGAGGTGAATACGCTAATATATGTACATTAAATGAATCATTTTTTGGTTCAATATGCAATATGCATTGTGTGTTGCTTCTAAAGGGGACACGCATCACTTAACAATTCTCACTTTGGTTGCCTAATTTATACATGTAAGACATTTTCAATGTGAGATATTCTTTTCCCAATACATTTATATTTGTGATCTCAATTTTCAAATTCAAGGCACAACTGTCTCAATGCTTCAAATTTGCATCTTTTGGAATTATCTTCTAGAGAAATTTCCCTATTGCTACATCCTATTGTTGTGTAAACGAGCAATTTACAGAGAAACCTCATGTCATCACTTTCCATGATGAGGTATTATGATTTGCAGCCTTGCCATTTTTATTTTATTTTTGCAAGTTGGCTTTCTTCACTTGCGATGTTTGACTATGAGTCATGCAATGATGTAAAGTTTATTACTTATATTCAAAAGTTCATTTCGGACCATGACAAGCTTCCTAAATCTAAACTGATTTGTAAGACACTATGTAGCCATGCAAAAGACATAGGTAAACATGCTGGTATACACATTAACTAATTCATTGTCATCTTATTTCAACGAAAACTTACTATTATTATTGGGTGTAGTAGTGGGGTCTATACAAATAGACATACATGACGAAATCCCTCCTATCATGGTCGTCTTCTCTTTCTTAACAAGGCACATAGCCAACTACAAAAGAAACATTGCAGGATACACCCACAACATAATTCATCCATGGAGAATAAGGAAGTTAAGACATTGAAAAGGGGCGTAGAGACAAAAGGCTTGCCAAAAATTGTTTTGGTCAAGCTTCATGTGCCCCCAAGGTGGAATAAATAGGTCACAAACTAATAATTTCTTGTCATTGGTTCCAATTTTGTATATGTGTTTGTATAGTTTGGTTACATTCTGAATGTGTTGTATACCCCTTCCATTTGAGTTATGTTTGGGCTGCGTTTTACTGTTACAATTTTTAGGGAATTTCCCTACAAATGTTGCAGCTTTTAGGCATAATATGTGAAGGAAAAATCCAATTTCTTAAAATTCTTTTGGGGATGATTGGGGACCGATAAATTAATAAGGAAGGGTTGTTCTGACAGTGTTAAAAACTGATGTAATATAGGACATACGATCACCTTGACTCTAGAGGAGGAAGAAATTGGAATAAAAATTGGTTTTAGGACACCAAGGATGATTCAAAGTTGTCAATTTGTGAAGAATCTTTTTGATGTGTTAAAGGAATGAGAAATCCAGAAGCTTGGGAGAAGTGATAGTTTTTAAGAAAAAATTGTCTCGATCGTGTTTAAGGTAATTTCTCTCTTGCAGTCAAGTTATAGTTTCTCACTCTAGCATTAAAAAGAGCTTATTTCATGAAACTGCAATAGCAAGAAAAAATAAAGCTATATCTAAAAAATGATTGCAATCATATCCCATAAAAAATCCACAGCCATATCTCACTAGGACTCCAAGTAGATGTATAAATATTGAAGGCAGCACCTCAAAAAGTTACAATTTTTAGCCCCTTGCAAACTATTCCTCGTTCACATTAAAATGATGATAAATAAAAAATACATCTGGAATATGAATAGACAAGCTCAAGTGCACACATAGTTGAAATCGCATTGAGATGTGGCAACCACTGATGGTTTCTAGAAAGCACAGTTTGACAATTGCTAATACCTCAAAGCTCTTAGGGTTGGTGGGCTTTATCTTTTAATAAGTTCTCGATAATAACATTTCTTTAATGTATATTTTACATTTAAATTATCTTCATGGATAATTTTGTTTGAGAAAATAGCAATCAATATAATGTATAATCATTAGCAATGTTCGAATTATAATGTATTTAGCTTTGTAAACTGATCACAGCTAATAGTCACCTACAATTGCAATTTTAAGTGATTAAAATCTGTGATCTATTCTTTTTCCCATTAAGCATCCCACTTTAGACCAAGGCCACCACTAGATTTTTCATCCCAAAACTTCAATCATGACCAAGGACATTTGGGATTGAGCTTGGCACTACCCCATGTTTTACCGTTTGAAACAATTATTTTAGAAACCTTACTTTGTAGGTTTAGTATGTGGCTTTGTTCTTGAAAAAGTCATACTTTGGTGTAAAAGTAAGTGTTGGTGCAGACTCCAAAACATGAAATGAAATTAATGTGTAAAACCATTATTGTATATAGAGGTCAATGTGTAATTTGAAATTTTTGTACCATGTTTCATTTGCAATTCGGTCTTCGGAATTTCTATTCTTATCTTGTTTTCTTATTTTTCAATGTAAAACTACCAAGTTGATCACTAATTCAATAATTTAATTTTTGGAAGCACCTGTTATTGTATTGGCCAAAATTAAGCTTTATTGCAATTACAGAACCCTTGATTTGAATTCATTGTTTACCAGTTGAATTTTTTTTGTTTTGCATATCAAAGTTACTACAACCATGATTAACCTTTCATATTTGATTTAGTTTTTTTTTTGGATTCTTGTTCTATCTATATATAGGAATTGCATTTCCACAAAACGCATGGCCACTTAGTACATGTCTCATGGGGCTTTTCAGTATACACAAAATTGATGCAACTAATTGTATGAATGGACATTTTTATATTTACACATTTTAGCATATCTTTGTATTCCTGTTAACTCTCTCGTCACATCTCTTCTATTTTTTATTTCCATTCTATCTATATAACACTATTTTTCTTCCTCTCTAACTATTGGCAGGAACTTTGACGCATTGCACATATGGATTGATTTTGTCCTTTAGCTGTTCCAACTAACTATTTTGTGCATCTCAATCTTGCTTTTTTTCTTTTTACATTAGGCGGGACTCTAGCTGTAGCACAACTCTTGTTCTATAATGTTTTCTCATATTATAAATTGGTAGATCTTTATGATTCTATATATTGGATAACATACATTTTCTTATAAGCCCTACATAATAAAGTTACAAGCTATAATTAAGATGAGACAAAAGTTAATAATTATCATTTGAGGACTAGATCACATTAGGGTAGGTGTGAGATCAATAGGTGGACTATACTTAAGGAAGAATGGGGAACAAGTACATGCATATTTTATAGCAAGTAGGTGATGAAGATAGAATGACACTTCAACATAGAGTGATCAATTTACATGATATATATGTCTAATATGAAAGAAAATTGAAGGTGAACAACCTAATCATCTTAAATGAGGAATTAAGACTTGACGAAATTGCTAATTATAGAATCAAGATCTATATAAAGCCTAATATTAAAAAGGATCTCAAAATTCTTTAGAAGTGAGAATCTTAATTTTTTTATAGACTTCAATAAAATATTCCATTTCGTTTATTTCAATCACTAACATAAATATATATTCCATCTAACTAATAAAAGTCATATAAAAATTGATCATTTTTTTATTTTTTTTTATGAATAGAGGCCTTTTCTATTAATATTAATATTAAGTACAGTATTCACAAAAAAAAGGGTCGGGGGAAAGAGTCACCCCGCACAAGTCACACGGCAGCTAGGCCGAAAACATACAACTATTCATCAAAAAAAAACCATAAAGAAGGAAGAACCCTCAAGCTGCAAGGGCAGTAGCAGAAGAGGGAGGAGGATCTATGTCATCAGGGTTGCCCCAAACATTGGGCCCCAGGGACTGGTTAGGAACCGACCAGCCATCTTTTGGATCTTCTTTCTCCAGTTCACCTTCAAATGCACAAATTTTTTAAGTGCATTATATTTGAATCTAGACTTCTCACAAATTTAAAACTAAAACTAAACCCTCTAAAAGACCTAGTATAATAATTAAAAATAAAATAATAACTAATACTTTCACTCACAAGTTCCTCCATCTTTAAATTTTCATATACTTAAACATAAGCTCTATATTCTTTTTTATTAAGATAAAATCTCAATCACATGTTTCCGAGAAACTGATACAAACATTAATATGGATTGTGGAAATCTAATAGATCTGAAAATCCTCTAGATAAAAACTTTCACAACATTAACCTTATATCATAATTGCATAATTTGATAGGAATTACCAATACCAAAGGTGCTTGTTACATAGATTTAAGTGATTTAGGACCGCCTAAAATGGTTACTTTTAAAAGATAATACCACATAAACTAAAAATGGATTTCCCACATGTTCATTATCATTAAATTCATCCTTCGTGTTGAGTCTTTTCATGCATTTTGTCGTGTCTTTTTCATGTATTATATTGTTGGAAACTCTTTCCCACGTGTGTGAATTTATGACTTCATTCTTTTTTAGGTGTGTCCCGCCAATAAACACATGCTCTATCCGCCATTCACATAGTAGAGTTTCCCCTTTCTATAGGGACTGAAAGTTAGTTATCAATGTCTAATATTTTGGAGGCAAACAATTCGTCAAACAAAATAAAATATATATTTAACATTTTTTTTGGTGTGAACGATGTGGAAAGTTACAACTGATTGTGTTTTAAGCATAGTTATCAATGTCATTCTTGAATTCATTAGAAGTTTCTTCGTCAGTGAGATCTAAGATCTAAAAATGATGGTCACATGACCATAAAAAAATTAAATTTATATTATGAAATAATTTTTTAAAGATAAATTATCAAAAAAATATACAATTATACTAAATTGTGTTCATGAAGTGTATGTATGTGTACAATATATGTGTGTTTTAACATCAAATTTAGGTTTGACAATTATACCTTTTATTCTACTCTTCAAGTACTAATCTTTTTGTATGCCCTTTGTTGAATGATGAAAAAAAATATGACTTTCAATCACTTCTATACATAATTAATGTTTTAATAATAGGTTAGCTCTAACCAATAAATGAAACTTGAGTTTTTTTCCTTATAAAGACACGAACATGCTCTTTTAACACTTCAATTTACTAAGTCAAAATAGAAATAACGGTAAAATATTTTATTCTTAAACATATTTATTTGATAATAAGGTTGTGAACATCCACCAAGTTGATTTTATTAGCAAGGAAGAAAAATATTATACAATAGTGACTCAATAAAAATTGAGTAGCTTAGATTGTTACCAATAAAGAACTAACTTCTTAGGAAAAATAAGAAAAATAAATGGCTTTGCTTCCTGTGAATGTGAAAACTAGGAAACAAGTTGAATTCTTTAGGAAGACATGATACAACCTCCCTACGGCTGGGGCATGGTGTCCAAGCGTTGAAAATCGCTTTTCCATACTCAAGAATGTTCAAGGATGTGATAATATCCTTTCAAGTCCCAAACTGCTAGAGAAAACTGAAGATTATGCATTTCTAAATCATTCTAGGGTTCCAAGACTTCCTTCATCCAGCAAGAAGGTTAATTAGTCAAACCAATGGAAAAATGGCACTATATCTACACATAGAGTCAATGGGCGACAAGGGGGGAAAGAGAACCCTAGAGCAAACACTGCTAATATGGATAAATCTGAGAAGGAGAAGGATGGATGGCACTTGGTTAGAAACCGTAAAGAAAAAATAACCCTAAAGAATAGAGTTGCTCTAAATAGAGTCAGTGACTAAATTTTCCAGAGGATCTAATTGCATTAAACTTGGGCAAAGACTTCCCCCGTCTCTACAACATCACCCAAACCCCAATCCTGATCTCCCTCCCAATTATTAGCCAGACGTATCCTTCTAACTGGGGAGGAAGAAGTATGGAACTCAAACACCAAGAGGCCCTAAGGATATGATCAAGCAAGTCAAATACTCTAATAACTTGCAAAAGGAGAACAATACCTCTTCCCTTGCGGAGAAACAACTTAACCTATCAGAATCAAGGAACCCTAGGAAAGAGATGGAGGAGAAAGAGTTTGTAACTTTGGAGGTAAAAAACCAATCTAGTGACAGTATGTGGAATCATTGTAAGAACCATGAACTCTTCGCTAAATGGTGTGATTTTGAGGTGGACTTAGAGGACATTGCTCTATGTTTCAAGGAGACCTATCCAAAACAGGTAAGTATTACTACCCTACCAGAAGATTTCTTATACATAGATTGTAAGGACAGTAATTTAAAGAAAAAAATTATATATGGGGATTGCCCATATTTCAATGGTTACTCTATCAAATTCCATCATTGGAAGCCTAATTTTAATCATGATGATATTATAGGTTTGAAAGTTGCTAGATGGATTGAGTTTCATAATGTTCCATAAGAATTGTTTCATAGCCAGATTTTAACTAGAATCAGTAATTTACTGGGAGGATTTGTTGGCATAGAACTCTATGATTTAAGATCTTCTAGGATTAAAATGTTGGTTAATATGAAAATAAATGTTAGTAATCTTAGACCAATTAATATCAAAACTAATCATTCATCTTATCTTCTCAAACCTTATGTTTATCAAGGAGATATTTACACAAACAAAGTACTGGATAGATGGAATCATCCCCTCTTTAAAGATAATAATGTTAGAAATAAAGGAGAGGTTTGTATCCCCAAATCCCCCTGTAAGGTAAAAATTTATTTCAATGAAACTAATGGAGGCTTTATTATCCAAAAGTCAAAATCTCTATAGCCATGTCCCCTACCATTGACAGTGATCCCACTCAACACAAGAATGATAATGAAATATCTGTAGAAAGGAATAATGATCCCTAGGAATAGTCAGAAAGGAATTTCTCTCTTCTGATTGTGAGACAAAAACCATACTAGGGGCATATGTCTTTAAGAAAAACATAGATTGAGTTGGGAGAGATTCAAGAGAATGAAGCAACAACACTTCCTGTTCTGGATAACTTTGATGATAGGAATAATGAATTAACAATTAGTTAAGAGGAAGCTAATAAGGATGGAGGAAAAGAGGAACTTTCCCTTGGTTAAGGAGAAAGAGAAGGAAATGATGAAAGAATTGAGGGTACAAAGACTATCGAAGTAAGCATTAAGATCAAATATTCAAAATGCAATAAGTATAACAAGGTTACAGAAGCTGAGGATGTAGCCATATAAAAAGGGGAGAAGGATAGTGAGAAGGATGTCGGGAATTTTAAGGAGGAGATGAACAAAATTATGAATAATAACTCTAGGACCTCTCATGAAACAAAAAGGATGAGGGTAGAAGATTGTCAAGATATGAGAAATGAGGAAGAGGAATTGGAGAATACTGAGATGGTGGAGGAAGAAGTAAACATCATTAAAAAAATATTTATGCAATGAGGTGGTCAATGATCTTATGGAGAAATTTATGGATGAAATTGTTGATAAGGAAGAAGTAGCTTTGCAAAGATAGCTACTAATGACAAAATTTTTAGAATTGAGCAATGTACCCCCTAGTTTAGAAGTAGAAGAAATATTGGTGGAATTAAATCTTAAGGAAGGGAAGGAAGTGGAGACCCTAGGTATTGTAAATATAGGGGAAGGAAAAGACACCATGGACTCTGCAAAGACTAGTAAGAAAAGAGGGAGAAGATCACTTACTGAACTAAGAATCAAAGATGGGGCTATTATGGGTCAAACCAAACTCACCTCTATGTTTTATGTAGGGAAGGGGAAGATCCTTCCCAAAGAGCCATGAATATCCTTACATGGAATGTTAGGGGCATGAATGCCCCTAAAAACCAACGTATTATCAAAAACTACATTTCTAATACTAATCCATATTTAATAGGGATTCAAGAAAAAAAATTAAATAAATATGACATTAACACATTTAGGAAAAGAATGAGCTTCAGGAAAGTTGTAGGCTCTCTTGAAAATGGGGCATCAGGGGATCTAGCCATAATTTAGGACCTAAGGTATGTTGTGTTCACTGTGGATAAGTGTCAGCGTAACTAGATCTGTGGTTGGGTGAAAAGTACAAAAAATAATCTCATTTTTCTTCTAATAAATGTTTATGGATCTATACAAACTAGAGACAAAAAACAAGTATGGCATGAAATTGAACAATATTTAAAGAAAACCCCTGACCAAATCTGTATCACAGGGGAGATTTTAATGCTATCACAAAGAATAATTAAAAATGGGGAGGATGTCTGAGGATGTCAACAACAACCATAGATTTTATAGATTGGCTTAATAGAAATAGGTTTTTGGAAATCAAAACGGTTGAGGATGCTTTCACCTAGGACAATAGAAGAAAGGGGTTCAGTAATATAGCTGAAAAATTAGATAGATTGTTTCTTTATGGAATCCTAACAAATTTTCCTCATACTATGGAAACATATATTATGCCCAATATCTAGATTAGACCATTATCTGGTCCAACTAAGGATCTTGGAGGATTTAGGACCCAAAAAATGCCCATTCAAATCTGAACAAATGTGGTTGAAAGATGAGAATGTATTAAAATTAACTGAACAATGGTGGAATGAGACAAATATCTTAGGATCCAAACTATACAAGGTAGCCAACAAACTAAAATTCATTAAACAAAAACTCCAAAGATGGAACACATAAGACTTTGGTAACATCTTTGAGTCCAAAACTAAACTTGAATAACTAGCTAAAGTAAATACAACTGTAATTTAGAATGGAATGGATGAGACTCTCTATTTAAAAGAGAAAGACCTTCTAAAAGAATACAAAGACATCCTGGCTAAGGAGGAAATCTATTGGCACTAGAAATATAGGGAAACATGGTTAGAGGATGGAGATAATATTACCAACTTCTTTTGTAACAACATAAAACATAAAATAGTAGTAAATAGGATCACCAGAATTAAAATTGGGAATGGGCCCCCCATAGAGGACCCTAAATAGATAGCAATCAAGGTTGTAAGTTACTTCGATAAAAATTTAAATAATGTGGAAGGATCTAATCTGAGAGGAAAAGGGAATATAGTTAAAACATCCCAAAGTTAATAACACGAGATCAAAACAAAATACTGATGAAAAAATTTACCAAGAAGAAATAGAGGTTTCCCTAATACAGATGAATCCAAACAAGTCACCAGGACCAAATGGATTCCCTACTGGATTCTTTTAGAAATGTTGGCATTTCATCGGGGATGATGTCATTGAAGCCTTAGAAGGAGTCAAAAACTTAGGAAGCATGCTTAAGGAGATAAATAATACCTTCCTAACATTGATTCCTAAAAAGATAAAGTAGAAATCTTTAATGACTTTAGACCGATAGCTTTATGTCATACTATCTACAAGCTACTCACCAAAAATCTAGATAATAGACTTCAAAAACTTATTCATGTCATAATCAGTGAGGAACAAACTGGTTTGGTTCCAAGAAGGTCCATTTATGATGGAGTTATTATAGCCCAAGAATCTATTCACTTTATAAAAAAGAACGGAGACCCCAGTATGCTCATCAAATTAAATATCAAGAAATCCTATGATAAAGTCGATTGGCACTTCCTATGTAAATGTATGGAGGCATTTAGCTTTCCAAGACCTTGGATTAACCTAATCTATGAATGCATCTCCTCTCCAAAGATTTCAATTTTAGTGAATGGTTTCTTGGAAGGATTTTTTAACATCTCTAGAGGCTTGAGACAAGGGGATCCAATCTCCCCCTTTTTATACATTACCATGGTAGAGTCCCTAGGTAGATCTATTACTAAATCTATGGAGATTAATAAAATTAAAGGAATTAGAATTACTAGTGAACTAGACCCTACCACACATCAACAATTTGTGGAAGACATCATGTTGTGTGGGCAAGGAGAAAAGGAAGAAGCAAGAGCATTTAGGAAAATATTAGACCCCTTCTTAGAAGCCTCGAGGTAGGAAATCAGTCCAGAAAAATTAAAAGTCTTCTTCTTTAACACTGAGACCAATCTAGAAATAGAGATAT
>BSBK01009934.1:7500-163539 GCA_027943335.1 Chamaecyparis obtusa
TTGTTCATAGGTTTGAATCCCATTGGGTAATGCTGAGGGGAAGATTATTAGAAAAATGGTCAGTGCTCCCCTCAAGATTCATGACATGGCTTAACCAACTCCTATATATTCTATAAGTATGGTGATTGTATCAATCGTTAATAGGTCAATCTTAGGTTGATCTTTTTGTTCAACAAAAACTACTACTTGAAACAAGTGGTATCAGAGCTTGGTCACAAGTTCAAATCCCTTCAGGTAACGCTGAGGTAGAGATTGTTTTTAAAATGGTCAACACTCCCCTTAGGATCCATGACATGCCTTAACCACCTCTTGTGTCTTCTATAAGTCTGGTGGTTGTATCGAGCATTAAAAGGTCAATATTAGGTTGATATTTTGGTGCAATGGAAACTACTGCTTGTAACACACCAATCATAGATATTTCAAATTCATCTTTCATTTATTTAGAAAATTTATTTCTCATTACATCATTTCCCTCAAAGATAATATCCACAAATAATTATATGATCAAGATTATATCCTTGCTAGCTCTCAAATATAAATTACTATATCCACCACCTTTTTTAAAACAAAGATTTAATAAATACCTTTCAAGTCATGCATACCAAGTTCTAGGAGCTTTCTTCAGTCTATATAAAGCCTTCTTCAACTTGCAAACCATGTCTTTGTCATCTATCAAAGGAAAATCATTATCCTTCGCAATGTAGATCACTTCTTCTAGATCCCAAATCAAGAATGCATATTTGACATACATCAGATACATTTTGAAGTCCTTGTATGTAGAAAAGGTAAGAAATAATCTTATTGTCTCCAACTAGCCACAGGTGCAAAATTTTCTTCAAAGTCTATTCTTTGTTGTTGTGAGTATCCTTTACATACCAATCCTTCTTTGTTCCTTATAATTGTGCCCTCTTCATGTTCATTTTTTTTCTAAATATCAACATAGTTCCAATAACATTATTTCCTTTAGGTCTAAAAGCCAATTCCCAAGTGTTGTTCTTTATTATCTGATCTAGTTCTTCTTTCATTGCATTAACCCATGATTTTTCTTTTCATGTGTCATCAGTAGTTATGTGTTCCATTAATGAAACTAGACATAATTCATCTCTAGCCTTAGACCTAGTTAACATTCCTTTATTCCTATCACCAATAATTTGATCTTTTAGGATGATTTCTTGGTACATACCTTAGAGTTTTAGGAGATTCTAATTTCTCACTTACACATATTTACCTATCATTATAAAATTCAGCTAACTTTTTTGCTTCAATAGTCTTTTCTAAGATTTGATCATAGATTCTTTCTTGAACTTGAAAGTTCTCAGCAATTCTTACATTAATTCTCCCAAACATGTCTCTCAATCTCAAGTTAAAAAATCCATAAGCTTTACTTTTGGTAGAATAACCAAGAAAGATGCCTTCATTTCTTCTTGAACCAAACTTACCTACCTAAAAAATCTCTTTTGATAAAAAAATTGCTACCAAAGATTTTGAAATATTTCAGAGTAGGTGCATAGCCAAACCAAAGTTCAAAAGGTGCTTTAGTATTACCTTACCTAATCTAAACTCTATGAAATGGGTAAAATGCAATATTGATAGCTTCCTTAACAATGTACATCCTATACATTTCCTTCAATCATCATTGTTCTAGGAGCATCCTGTATAGTTTTGTTCATCCTTTCTGCAATCTCATTCTTTTTAACAGTCCTAGGAGTAGAAGTCTTCTTATATGTCCCATGTTCTTCGCAATATAAATTAAATGTGTTAGATGTAAACTCTCATCCTCTATATGACCTCAAACATCTTATCTTCAGACTAGATTCATTTTCTAATTTTTCCTTAAAGATTTTGAATTTTTCAAATGCCTTTAATTTTTCTTGAAGAAAAGAAACCCACGTAATTCTAGAATGATCATCAACAAATAGTATGAAGTACCTTTCACCATAACAGTATTCATTCCTTATAGGACCAGAAAGATCTATATGTACTAGATCTACCTTCCCTTTGGAAATGTATGACTTGCTCTGGAAACTCCCCTTTTTTTGCTTTCATATTACACATTATTTGCACATGGTGTTATAGGGCTTCACAATTTTTGGTAAGTCCCTAACTGCATTGATGTTACTTTCCTTCACAATGCTATAAAAATTCACATGATAGAATCTTCTATACCATATCCAAATCTCGTCAACCTAAGAAACAAAACATTTTGCATCTGCGGTATTAAATTGAAATACCTTACCTCTTTTCTTTGTTCCTAATGCAATCAAGTTTCCATTTTGTCCTCTGATAGTGTATGATTGCAAATTATAACCTTTATCCATAAGTTTTCCAATACTCAATAGGTTATTCTTATGTCCATCAACAAGTAACACATTATCAGTGTTAGTTTTTCGACCCAGAGAAATAGATGCTACTCCAAAAATTAGTTTAGGAGTATTATCCCCAAATATGATAACTCCACCATCATGCATCTTTAATAGAAAAAAATTTATCTTTATCACCAGTCATGTGATGTGACCATGGACTATCAATGATCCATTTAGGTTTCGTTTCAATATATGATACTAAATATTTTTCCTCATGAATAAGTTCATTGACCTTTATTGCTACAAACCCAATCTCATCTACTATTGAATCATCATTAGAAACACCTTCACTAGCATAATAGCATTCCTAATCATATAAATATAGCCTAGTGAACTTATTTTTGTATTTAGAGACCCTTGTAGGACATCTAGATGCCAATTGACCAACTTTATTGCAAGAAAAACATTTTAACAGGAATTTTCATTCAAATTTAACCTTACCTCTCATCTCATTTCTTACAATTAGAGAAACAAGTTTTCCCATCTTCCCATTTTCCTCATAATTTTCCTTTAGTACATATCCATAATCTCCAAGATCAAGATATTTTTTAACCCTACTAGTGCTTGCTAGGCTTGATGAGGTATTTTTGTCATTATGATCAGTTGTCCTAAATGTAGTTCTATCTTAGGTACTGAATCATGTAAATCTATCTCCTCAAAGGTAGTTAAATTATCTATCAACATCTCTTTATTGGATCCCTGAGTCAATGGAATGATCTCCTCAATTTCCGGCACTTTGGTCTTGTAAATAGGTGTCAAATATCTCATAATCTTTGTGATGAATTCTTCTTCAGTATAAGTGCTTCCCAAATTTTTTATTCTTGTAGTAACTTCTGAAACCCTCTCAACATAAGCTCTGACATTTTCATCTTCTCGTATTTTTAGATTTTTCAACTTTGTCTTCTAGTTTTTTAACTTTCCTACCTGGTGTACTTGTCTTCTTCATAAACTGCTTCTAGTATTCCCTAATTTTCATGAGTTGAATCAAGGTCCTTAAATTCTATAAATTCTAATTTTGATAGTGTTCTTATGAAAGCTTCCCTTTCAGCCATATTGCAAGTAAAAATATTCTTTTCATCATGAGTAGCATTAGGAAAATAATTTTTTGTAACAATCTTCTCATTCTTTTTTATCATCCAATAATAAATTCCTAAGAAAAAAAACATGTTGTCATCTTATTCTTCCATCTATCAAAAATTTCAACATCAAATTTAGGACTATCCTTCCTATAATAAGTCATCTTCATATGACCTAAAGAATTCAAGCTTTCTCTGTGAGGACCTTATATAAATACTCCTAGGTGTGCTTGCACAAATTCTTCTCTACGACTTTACTTGTCCTAACCTTCCCAAGATCCTAAAATCTCTTCTAGGACCTTAGTAGTATTTTCTCTCTTCACCTAAGACTATCCCAACTCAAGTCTATGAGTTAATCTTCTTGTGCTTCATCTTTAAGGATTACTACCATTTAGGGTCCTTCAACTCTTCCCTCCTCCTTGGATGAATCCAAGTACTCATTCACCATGAACTCTTCAAAAGTGGTGCAAGGGGTGCATTATTTATTATAAAATCCATTTGTATCCCTAATGATCCCATTTGATTGGGACATAGAGACTTTTCTCATCGGGTTCAATATTTACTATGCCCTTAGCTTAGTAGGCCTAATTGATCTAGTAGCCCTAGACAGGGTGCTTTTCCCAATTCTTCCTAAAAACTTCCAAATAACACCAAAAAATAATTTCACACTCAGATAGCCTTTTACGAGATCTTAAATATTTTGGTGGTCTTAGGGTTCTAGGGCCTCCGTATAGTAGGTTCCTAGAATATAGGGCTAATAGGGATATATTTATGTAGTCTACTGATTTATTTCTAGAAATATACCTTAATGGATTGGCCAATACCTAATCTCATTATCAGGTATCAATATGACTATTTTCTATATGAAACCATGCTTCATTGGAGCTTTGACTCTTTCCTCTACAAATGCACATCAAATCTTCACCGTCATGCACCTAGCTGGGTACACTAGTCTCGCCTAGGGCACGATGCTAAAAATGGCTATCTAGTTCTTCTTTCTTTCTAATTGCATATTTACAATGTACAGGGGCTCCCCTAACATATTCATCTAAACCCTAGTCATCTCCACACTTGAATTCTATGGGGCAGCCATTCTTCCCAAAATCACTCTATCAACACCATCAATGTACAACTTACAAAACAATTTGAAACACTAAAATAATGAACTTAAAACTATTAATATGATTTAGAACAATAGAGAGGGGGGGTGAATCAATTGTTCTTAGGTCCAGATGTATAAATAAACTTTCAAAAATTTTCAACAAAATCAGATCTAGCAACCAACAGCTACTTGGTCATTACTGAATATAGAATAGAAACATATAATAGTCCAGTCCACTATCCAATAGTATCTAACTTGCAAAACATAGAAATGTTCAAACCAAAACATTCATAGAAGTATTAACACCAAGATTTATAGTGGAAACCAAATTTGGGAAAAACCACTTTGTAACATGTTACTGATATTTTCACTCTTCTGAAGTGAGCTTTGTGGAAAGCCAACCCTATCAAAGGTTACAAACACACTGTTAGGTGTGACCCAATTAAATGATTTAAACCACTATGTTAAAAGTCCACCTTGTTATAGGACATACATACATTCCATTAGAACAAAACCTTTTTCAAAGGATTTATACAAATAAATTTTAGGTCAACCTTGGTTAAAAGGATTTTGACTGATACAATGGTTAGAAAGTAATAGTATCTAAAAACATACAACTCACTTTGCAAATATCAGATCTAATTCCATACACATTTGTTGGCTTACTGACTGTGATTCATTTCCATCTCCATCACTGATTTTTTTAGAAATCTCTTCAAGCAATCACAACACTTCTCCTTCATCCTTTTCAGCTTATACAGTCAATAACATCAACAAAAACTCTAGCATCCTCTTTCTCCTCAACCTCGTGCTTAGGTTTCCTTAATACTTCCTCAATTAGGTCAATACAACTTTTTCCACTTAATCTCCTCCATAGATCTTAGGGTTAGGTCAAATTCATCGAATCCTTCAAACTTTATGTTCTTCATCTATCCTTCTAGAAACATCTCAAATCTCTTAATAGATTTACAATAAAATGTTTTACAGTGCATCAAATGCTTTCATACAATCAATAAATAAATTCAACATGATTCACATAATCCAAGAATTCAACTATGTCAGCTAGGAATCTGAATTCTTCGTCAAATGTAAATTAGTGATGCTTGGTCAATATTGTGTTCAACTCCTCGGTCTTCACTGGAAAGCTTGGTCACCGTTAAAACTATTTTCTTGGCTAATATTGTCTTCCTCAGTAATTAATTGATGTTCGGTCAACACTAAATTTTCTCAGCATATACTAGCTCGATTGACACTAACATCACTCAGCTTAAGCTAGATTTCATTACTTTTTCTCGGTTAAGCCTACTTGTTTAGTCTTCATTCTTACTCAAATAAACAATACATTATCTTATCATTGTTCCATATAATCAAGTACCCATTGAAGTATCAAGATAACTCAACCTTTCCTTAGGTGCTATTGTTATCAACCTTGCCCACATCCTTCTCAACAATCAAATAAATATAGTACTTTCTTAAATAGCAATAGTCTTAATAGTTAAGGTTTGACATCAATGACAATACAACAAGTGCTTCAATTGCAGTTTCCAGCAATCTCCCTCTTTGGCATTGATGGCAACACCATATGAATAACACGAGTCACCAACCAATCCAAAAATTATCTATCCATCATAAAAATATTTATAATATCCTTAGGTTCATTATGATGTAGAATCAATTAGCCTTTCTTATATGACCATCCACACAGTAACATTCTTTCCTCCAAATCTCTCCCTCTTACTTGATCTTCCATGAAATCTCACCATGTGTTTTCATCTTATTCATCTCCCCTGTTGACAATAATGCCAAAGAAGAAACTAAAACATACATCCTTCAGATGTAGATGTCATATTTTGATTTTAGTAATAGTATTTCTCCCTTTGTCATCTTTGCTTATGACTGATTATCAGCTTTGCTATACTTTTCACAACTCTAGGCTGCTCCTAAAGTATGACCTTTATCTGCATCAATTTGTCAGAGACTCTTTTCAGCACATTTGATGCAGTGCTCCTAGCTTGACTAGGTAGCCTCAGTTAGGGGAAGAACCCTTAATTGTCTTCTCAGATATTCATGAGCTTCTTTAGGTAAAGCTTTAGTGAATATGTCTACTAGTTGTTCCTTTGTATTCACATATTCCATTCTGACCTTTTTATCTTGTACCAGTTCCCTTAATTAATGATACTTGATGGTGATGTTTTTGGTCTTTGTGTGCATTACCAAATTCTTAGATATGTTGATAGCACTTGTGTTGTCATAGTAGATGACAACTAGTTCAGTGACCTCTTCTTTCATGCCTACCAAAAATTGCTTTATCCATACCAAGTTTGAACAGTTCACTACTACAGCCACATACTTGGCTTCAGTTGTAGTTTGGGAAATGTAATTTTGTTTCTTGCTTGTCTAGGAAACTAATCTATGTCCAAGAAGGAAATCTCCACCACTAGTAATATTTCTATCATCCACATTTCCTTCCCAATCAATATCAGTATACACTCTCAGTTCAAATCTTTCATGCTTCTTGTACTACAATCCATAATCAACAGTCCCTTTCAAATATCTCATTATCCTTTTGACAGCCATCATGTGAGTTTCCTTAGGATTGGCAGAGAATCTTGCCACAATCCCAACTACTAGAGCAATATTTGGTCTTCTGTGAATAGCATACTGCAGTTTTCCAATCATGGACCTATACAAAGTCTGGTTTACTTCAGCAGCATCATCATTCTTAGACAATTTTTGTCTAGTAGCCATGGGAGTACTTACTGGCCTTGAATCCTCCATACCAAAGGTTTTCAGTATCTCATGAATATATTTAGACTGGGTAATGAAAATACCTTTCTTGATCTAATATACTTGTAAACCAACAAAGAATTTGATCTCCCCAAACCTACTCATTTCAAATTCAGTTTGCATTTTGACATGAAAATTTCTTACACAAGGCATCTTGTCCACCAAATATAATATCATCTACAAAAATCTTAGCCAACAAGATTCCTTTACCTTCATCTTTCTTATATAGATTTCTTGTGTCATTTGTCCTTGAGAATCCAATCTATATAACGTAGTTGTGCAGCCTCTCATACCATGCTCTGGGAGCTGGCTTTAATCCATACACTACTTTATTCAGTTTGCAAACCATGTGTCTCTTGTTTGGATCAACAAATCCTTCTGTCTATTTGATGTAAACTTATTCTTCTACTATACCATTTAAAAATGCAGACTTGATATCCATTTGGTATACCTTGAAATCTTTGTAGGCAGCATATGGAAGTAAAGTTCTTACTCCTTCCAATCTTGCTACATGAGCAAATGTCTCCCCATAATCTATTCCTTCTTCTTGTGTGTAGCCTTTGCATACCAGCCTTTCTTTGTTCCTTGTGATTTTTCCATGCTCATTCAGCTTATTTCTGAACACCCAATTTGTTTCAATGACATTTTTGTTTTTTGGTCTTGACACTAGAGTTTAGGTATCATTCTTCTCTATTTGGTCTATCTCCTCACTCATTGCTTATGTCTAGTCTTCATTTTCTAATGCCTCCCTTATTGTCTTAGGCTCGAATTCATAGAAAAAACATGTAGGGTCTCTTAATTTTCTTTTGGTCAAAACTCCAGTATCTTTGTCTCTAATGATTTGTTTAGGTTTGTGATGTCTCCTTACATATTGGACCAAAATAGGTTCTTCTCTCCTTTGTTCTTGCTCTTCAGGTTCACCAACAAGATTGTCACATTTAGCTTCTGAATGCTTGGCAACCTCTTCTTGATACTTGGAAGTTTTCTCCTATTGCTCGACATTTTCTTCTTGTCACTTGACATTGTTTCCCTGATGCTCAAAATTGCTTACCCAAGACTCTACATTAGGTGCAGGTTTGTCACTTGCCTCTCCTTCTTCTATATAAACAAAAGATCTTTAATCTTCTGGTTCTCTCTTGCTTTCAGCTTCAATTTTCTCTACATACTCATCAACTTTGACATTTAAACTTTCCACAGTTTTGTTAGTGTTAGAGATCAAATACTTGTAAGCTTTAATTTTTGTGGAATATCCTAGGAATATGACCTCATCACTTTTAGCATCAAATTTTCCATTCCTATTATCTTTTAGTATATAGTATTTTCTTCCAAAAATTCTAAAGTACTTTACATTAGGTGCATACCTGTTCCATAACTCACAAGGTGTGATATTTATACCTTTTTTTATCTATACTCAGTTGAGGGTATAAATAGCTATACTTACAACTTCTCTCCAGTACTTTTGTGTAACATTATTTTTGATCATCAGTGTTCTTGCACAATCCATGATAGATATGTTCCTTCCCTCTACTATACCATTCTATGGAGGTGTTCTAGGTGTAGACATCTATCTCTTGATCCCTCTATCATTGCAAAATAGATTGAACTCATTGGATATGAATTCTCCACCTTGGTCAAATCTCAGACACTTTAGGTTCCGATCTGTCTCCTTTTCAACCTTAGCCAAATACCACTTAAAATTTTGAAAAGCATCAGATTTTTCTTTTAAGAACATTACAATCATCATTCTAGTGTAATCATCAACAAAAAGGATAAAATATCTAGCACCATAATAGTTTTGTACAGCCACATGTCCACAAAGGTCAGTATGAACCAAATATAAAGCATTCTCAAAAGTAAAAGTCTTTCTCTTGAAACTAGGCTTTGTCATATTACCTAACTGACATTGTTTGCACATTATATTCTTAGGTTTCTTCAATCTAGGCAGTCCTCTCACTTTTTTCTTCCTACTAATTTCTACTAGATTATCAAAGTTAACATGACATAGCCGCTTATGCCATAACCATATATCATCAAGTTGTGCAATCATACATGTCTCTTTAGATGGGTCTAGATAGAACAAATTACCTCTTGTCTATTCTCCACTTCCAATTAGTTCACCAGTGGCATTAAATATTTTGGCCTTCTTGTGATGAAATTCCACTCGGTATCTAGTGCTATTAAGTTGTGCAACACTCAGTAGATTATAGTTAAGACCTTCAACCAAATATGCATTTTCAAAAGTGATCTTATCAGTCAGCTTAATCAATCCTTTACCCCGAACAAGACATGATGCATCATTATCAAATTTTACACTTCTACCTTTATAATGATCTAAGGTATCAAACTTACTTTTGTCACCAGTCATGTGGTGTGAACAACCACTATCAATAATCCATTTATCATTTTTGTTCACATAGGATAACAATGTAGTTTTCTCATCCTCATCAGACTCATCTTTCATTGAAACATAGACTACCTCAATTTCAAAATCATCACTATTAGTGTCAGACTCTTCTTCAGCAATATAATAGGATTTCTTACCTTTTCCTTTGTAGTCCTTGTACCTTTAGTAACCTCTACCTTCTCTTTTTTCTTTATGCTTGCTATCTCTTTCTTCATCCTTATCATCCCTGTCAGGACATCTTCCAGCTATATGACGAACTTTATTACATGAAAAACATATAATAGGGAGTTTACCTTTATAATTTCATTTTCCCCTTTTCAATCTTCTAGCCATTAGAGCTTCAAGATCCTCAAGTTCTTCATGAGATGTGTCACTTTCACTTTCAATCTCACTGATGCATCTTTCTTTCTCTTTCTTTGACTTACTCAGAACCATTTGTGACTTAAAAGAATATTCAACATGAGCAACAATGAAGTTATCATAGTTAGAAAGCTCAAAAGTAGTAATCTTACCAACCAAACTTTCCAAAGTAAGAGCATTGCCAGGGTTACATCTAGATTCTTGAATTGCTGAAATTTTCATGGCATAAATAGGATGCAAAGTTCTCAATACTTTTTCTATAACACTTTCATCTTCAAAAGTTCCATTTTCTCCTCTAATAGCATTTACAACTTCTTTTATCCTACCACAATATTCAGCAATATTCTCACCTTCTTGCATTTTCATTTCATCAAATTTACCTCTTAGGCTCTCAGCTTTTTCCCTCAGTACATTTATGTCACTGCCATAGATGTTTTCAAGAGTGTGCCACATTTTCTTTGCATTTGTGCAATCTTTGATATCTTCAAATTCCAGATAGCTTAGGGTAGATGAAATCTCCAACATTGCTTGATTGTGCTCTTGTCTAGCTCTCATCTCCTTGGCAATTAGAGGTGAAACAGGTGTAACATAATCATGCTCAACATAATACTTTACAGAATCACCAATATCAACCAGATGCAGCTTCATCAAACTTTGTCACGAGGGAAATTCTCCTTATTTAGCTTCGGTACCTCCTTCTTATACATCCTAATCATTTACTTCAAGTACATTTAAACTTGTTCTCTATAAGCACCAACACCTCTGATCCCAATTGTTAATATGATTTAGAACAATAGAGGCGGGGGGGGGGGGGGGGGGGGGGGTGAATTAGTTGTTCTTAGGTCCAGATGTATAAATAAACTTTCAAAACTTTTTAACAAAATCACATCTAGCAACCAACAGCTACTTAGTCATTACTGAATACATAATAGAAACATATAATAGTGTAGTCCACTATCTAATAGTATCTAACTTGCAAAAAATATAAATTTTCAAACCAAAACATTCACACAAGTATTAACACTAGGATTTATAGTGGAAACCCAATCTGGGAAAAACTGTTAGAAAGTAAAGTCCACCAAGATAACTGAGAGGGGGGGGTGAATCAATTATCAGATAATTATAAATTTTATCATCTTCAACAACATTAAACCATATAAGCAATGTAATTACCAACCATAGAAAGATATTCATACACAATAACACAATGACACAAGATATGTTGACTAGGGAACCTCTTGACCAAAGAGTACACCTCGGTGGGAATGATGCCCAAAAAAGATGCACTAATATGAATATTCCTTGTGAAAGGATGGACTCTGTTAGGAGTCTTATGAAATACATTCAGTACATATGAATCCCGGTTAGGAGATTTTCAATCCCTATTAAGAGCTATGGAAGACAGAAGGACCCACTGCCCAAATAGCTTTAGGGTAAGATCACTGAACACACTATCCAAATAATATTTGCATTACTCAATAGAATAATATGTTACCTCTTCTCTGATTGTGCCAAACTACACTCACTATTACATCAGATCTCAATTTTAGATCTTTGTACTTCACATGTCTTCCTTCAGATATTCTCTTTCAAAACTTCATAGGCTCTTTTCTTCACTTCATGCATACATTCACATTCAACCATAATCAACCATGCTCTCTCTTTATTTACAACAAGTAAAAAATTCCTTCCTTTATACCACACTCAAATAATTACTAATGAGTCAGCATACAATTACAACATAAAAGTTTCCACACGCTACATCAAAATTACACAAAATTGTCATCTTTCAAATACAATAAATCTTCACTCACATGACCTCAAATTCTATGCTATCATACACATCACTATCAATGTGTCTCTAACTTCCCTTTAACTATGTGATTTCCACAAACCGCTGCTCAGCAACACTGCCTGAATACTACTTCTACCAAAATGCTCATATCTTCCATGAATAAATGAATTACTGCATGTGTTCTTAACCATAGACATAACATATCAAAGAGTATATCCTCAACATCACATAGCTCCAATTGCAGTAACCCATGTGCGCTAATCCAAACTCTGTCTGCTTCTCTGCAAGTCTTCGATAAATCACTGTGTTGACATCAATGACAATCATAGTCATGAATGCAACAACAACTGCTATAGAATGGCTGCCAAACATTTAGCATTCATTCCTAACAATCTCCTCCATTGGCATTGATGGCAACATAGATGAAAAACATCCAACGTTCCAAAAATCCAATACTACAACACTACTGCTCTGAAAAGCATTTTCAAGTCCTCTTCATCAATCAAATCTTACTTTTCTATCCCCATTAACATCAAATCTTGGTTTTTCATGTACACTTCTCCCCCATTGACATCAATGACAGAAATTTCATCACTATGTGAACAACAACTCAATGTAAAAAGACACTATTCAAAAAATACATTCACTAGAGTCCTCATGACTCGGTTTAGATACACATACTCCCCCATAGAGGAAGTACCAACATC
Source organism: Chamaecyparis obtusa (assembly GCA_027943335.1). Lineage (NCBI taxonomy): Eukaryota > Viridiplantae > Streptophyta > Pinopsida > Cupressales > Cupressaceae > Chamaecyparis > Chamaecyparis obtusa. The sequence goes on from BSBK01009934.1 coordinate 20,095, forward strand.
CAGCCCAGGAGAAGGTTTAAGCTTATATACCACTGGATGGATGCAACCAACTGTATCACTTTTCAAAAGTAGACTAGGGCATAACCCCAAGCATACCTCTCAGATACTCAAATGTATCCTTAGGAAAAGACTTTGTGAATATATCTGCTATCTTCTCCTTTGTACTTATGTAATCAAGTTTGACTTCTTTCTCAACAACTTTCTCTCTTACAACATGATACTTAATCTCTATATGCTTTGTCTTAGAGTGTAATACATGATTCTTAGACATACTAACTATGTTGGTGTTGTCACAATGTATGACAACAAGCTCAAAAAAATTAATTCCAATATCCTTCAGCATTTTCTTCATCCAAATTATCTGGTTACAATTGTTTTTTGTTGCTACATACTCTACTTCTATTGTGCTCTATGAGATACAATTCTACTTCTTGCTTAGCCAAGAAACCAATCTTCCTCCAAGAAAAAATGCTCCACCACTGGTGCTTTTCTTATCATCAACACTACCTCCCCAATCAACATCTATATATGCACATAGGGTAAAATCATCATATTTTTCATACCACAATCCATAATCCATTGTGCCTCTTAAATATCTTAATATCCTCTTTACTGCTGCATAATGTGATTCTCTAGGTTCAACTTGAAATCTTTCTACAATTCCAACTGAATGTGCTATATCTGGTCTTGTGTGTGTCAAGTACTGTAATCCTCCAATCATGGATTTGTAATTCTTTTGTTCCACTACTGGTGTTTCATCTATGCTAGATAGTTTATGTCCAATTACCATAGGTGTTTCAACTAGTTTACAGTTTTCCATTCCAAATCTTTTCAACAAATCATTCAAATACTTTGCTTGACTTACAAAGATACCATCATTGTTCTATGTTATTTGTAATCCCAAAAAGTATTTCATCTCACCAATCATACTCATTTCAAATTCTACCTTCATTTCATTAGCAAATTTGTCACTAGCTTCATCTTCTCCTCCAAAGATACTGTCATCAACAAAAATAACTATAACCAACAAACCATTTTCAATTTCTTTTGTGTACAGATTACTATTAGCTATTCCTTTAGTAAATCCCAATTTTAACAAATACTTATCCATTCTTGCATACCATGTTCTAGGTGCTTGTTTAAGTCCATATAAAGCTTTCTTTAATTTACATACCATGTCTCCTTCTTGAGTCAAAGGAAAACCTTTGGGCTGCTCAATGTAGACTTCTTCTTCCAACTCTCCATTTAGAAATGCTAACTTCACATCCATATGATATACTTTGAATTTCTTAAAAGCTACATAGGCCAAAAACATTTTTATTGCTTTAATTCTTGCTACTGGTGCAAAATTTTCTTCATAGTCAATTCCTTCTTGCTATGAGTATCCCTTACATACTAATCTTGCTTTGTTTCTTACTACTTCTCCTTGTTCATTCATCTTGTTTATGAACACCCATTTAGTCCCAATCACATTCTTGTCTTTAGGTCTAGGGACCAATTCCCATGTCTTGTTCTTTTCAATCTGATCTAGTTCTTCTCTCATAGCATTAATCCAATGTTCATCTAAACAAGCTTCACTAGTAGATTTAGGTTCAATTTGAGAAATCAAACATAAATGTACCTTATTCTGAGTTAGAACTCCTCTGTCCAAACTTCCAATAACTTGTTCAATAGGATGATGTCTTGATAGATACCTGTTCGGTGTCATAGTCTCAGATCTTGCTTCAACTATAGATTCTTCTCTAGATTCCTCTCTGGTTTCTTTAGCATGACTTTCATTCAACAATTCACTGACAATCTCATAGAATAACTTAGTAGTTTCAGTGTTAGGCTTAGGATCAACTTCTCCATTAGATTCATAATCAAGCATTCTTTCCTAAATTTTGAAATTTTCATCAACTTTAACATTTTCACTCTCAACAATAGCTTTAGTTCTCTTATTGTAACATCTATATGCTTTTCTTTTCAAATAATATCCAAGAAAAATACCTTCATCATTTCTAGGATCAAACTTTCCAATATCATCATCTCTCTTTATATAACATTTTCTTCCAAAAATTTTAAAATACTTAATTGAGAGTGCATGTCCAAACCATAATTCATAGGGTGTCTTGTTTGTGTCTACTCTGATTTGTACTCTGTTCATTGTATACACTATTTTATTCACTGCTTCTCTCCAGAATATCTTTGCCAAATCATTTGCAAATAACATAGCTCTTGCTACTTCAGTCACTGATATGTTTCTTCTTTCTACAATACCATTTTGTTCAGGTGTTCTAGGGGCTGAAAACTGTCTCTTAATACCATTCACTTCACAAAAGGTGTTAAACTCTCTAGAAGTAAATTCACCACCTCTATCAGATCTTAGACATTTAATCTTCATTCCAGATTCATTCTTAAATTTATTCTAAACAATCTTAAACTTATCAAATGCTTCAAATTTTTCTTTAAGAAATGCAATCCACATCATTCTTGTAAAATCATCAACAAGAATCATAAAATACATTTCTCCATAGAATCCTCTAGTCTTGGTAGGACCACTCAAATCTGTATGAACAATCTCCAGCTTCTCTGTAGATGTAAACTTCTTACTAGGAAATGAACTTCTCTTCTGCTTAGCCATCACACATTCTTTGTAAATCATGTTAGTAGGCTTCATAATTTTAGGCAAATCCCTTATTGCAAGTGTAGTACTCACTTTCACAATGTTATCAAAGTTTATATGACAAAACCTTCTATGCCATAACCAACTGTCATCAATCTTAGTAATCAAACATGTCATCTCGGTAGGATTGAACTAAAATACATTACCTTTGGTTCTAGATCTAGTTCCAATCAAATTTCCATCTTTATCCTTTATCACACAAGGTTTCTCAGTAAACCAAACTTGATATCCCTTATCAACTAACTATCCAACACTCAAAAGATTATGTTTCAATCAATCCACAAAATAAACATCATTAGTATTAGTCTTTTCATCAAGGGTAATAGATCATATACCTTTAATCAAACAAGGTGCATTGTTTCCAACTATAACAACTCCTCCATCATATTCATTAAACTTTATGAACTTTTTCATGTCTCCATTCATATGATGTGAACAAACACTATCTATAATCCAATCAGCTTTCTTTTCAACTTCAAAAACTAAGGATTTTTCTTCCTTAACATTAGTTTCAAAATTCTCTTCTTTAATTGCTACAAATCCTATGTTATCATTATTCTCAGTATCACTTTCACTCAAAGTTCTTTCTATACTAGCTTCAAGATCTTCATCATTAGCATAATAGAATTCCTTAGATCTTCTAGGTTTGAAATTGTTTCTATACTTTTTAACTCTCTTAGGAAACTTAGATTCAATATGATCATATTCTTGACAAGTCCAACATTTAAAAATTTTCTTACCGTCTGGTTTTGTTTTCACAAACAAGGCAATGCCTTCTTCAATCTTCTTGTCTTCTTCATTTCTAGATCTGTTACTGCCAACATAATCTCCGCTCACACTCATGCTTCTTGACAAAGTAGGGTGAACACTAAGAGCACTGAATGTTGTCTCCATTCTAGGTAAGTCTCCTGATAATCTCAAGTTCATTTTAGTTGCTTCCAATCTTCCAAGAAGAGTCTCTCTTGTAAAGTTTGTAGTATAAGGTATAACTTGTTCAATCATCTGTGTTGTTTGCTTAATTACAGGAGTCAATGTCCTCATAATTTTCCATATCAGTTCATTCTCTATCTTTGTTCCTCCACAAGATTTTATGACTGTAATAATCTCTGACATTCTACCAATATAGCTTCTAATAGATTCATCTTCCAACATTCTTGTATCTTCAAATGCACATATCCAATTATGTAATCTAACTCTTTTTGCATGTTCATCACCTTCAAAAGTAGAGTGTAAAGCTTTCCAAATTTCATGAGATTTTTTCAAACATTTTACCTGACTATACTCATTCTCTGGAAGTGTTGTCAAAAGTTCTTCTCTTGCAAGTATGTTACACATAAATAGATCTCTCTCATCGCTAGAACATGTTTCAAGATTGTCTTCTTCAATGATAGTCTTATCATTCTTTGTAATCAACCAATAACCTAGTCCTAAACATAGTAGGTGTGTCTTCATCTTTTCCTTCCAGCTATCAAAATTTACTCCATCAAACTTAGGGATTTCTTTCCTAAAATTCACCATGGATCTCCTTAAGCTATTAAACTTTTCTTTCAAGGACCTTCTGCTTTTATACCAATTGTTAGAAAGTAAAGTCCACCAAGATAACTAAGAGGGGGGGGTGGTGAATTAATTATCAAATAATTATAACTTTTATCATCTTCAACAACATTAAACCATATAAGTTATGTAATTACCAACCATAGAAAGATATTCATACACAATAACACAATGATGCAAGATATGTTGACTAGGGAACCTCTTGAACAAAGAGTAAACCCCAGTGGGAATGATGCCCACAAAAGATGCACTAATATGAATATTCCTTGTGAAAGGATGGACTCTATTAGGAGTCTTATGAAATACATTCAGTACATATGAATCCTAGTTAGGAGATTTTGAATCCCTGTTAAAAGATTCTAACCTTGTTAAGAGTTATGGAAGACAAAAGGACCCACTACCCAAATAGCTTCAAGGTAAGATCACTGAACACAATATCCAATCTTTGCATTACTCAACAAAATAATATGTTACCTCTTTTCTAACTGTGCCAAACTACACTCATTGTTACATCAGATCTCAATTTCAGATCTCTGTACTTCGCATGTCTTCCTTCACATATTCACTTTCACAACTTCATTGGCTCTTTTCTTCACTTCATGGATACATTCCCATTCAACCATAAGAAACAATGCTCTCTCTTTATTTACAACATTGAAAAACATTCCTTCCTTTATACCACACTCAAAGAATTACAAATGAGTCGGCATACAATTACAACATAAAAGTTTCCACACGCTACATCAAAATTACACAAAACTATCAGCTTCCAAATATAATAAATCTTCACTCATGCAACCTCTAAGTCTACACTATCATACACATCACTATCAATGTGTCTCCAACTTCTATTTAACTGTACAAAACTAGATTCCATCCCGATTAGGATATATCATCCGATTTCCACAAACCGCTACTTTAGGAACACTGCCTGAACACTACTTCTACCAAAATGCTCATATCTTCCATGAATAAATGAATTATTGTCTATGTTCTTAACTATAGACATATAAAATATCAAATAGTATATCCTCAACATCACATAGCTCCATCTACAATAACCCACATGCGCTAATCCAAACTCTATCTTCTTCTCTGCAAATCTTCGGTAAATCACTATGTTGACATCAATGACAATCATAGTCATGAATGCAACAAAAACTGCTACAGAATGGCTGCCAAACATTTACCATTCATTCCTAACAAAAACCACTTTGTAACATGTTACTACTATTTTCACTGTTCTGAAGTGAGCTCTGTGAAAAGCCAACCCTATCAAAGGTTACAAAAACACTGTCAGGTATGACCCGATTAAAGGATTTAAACCACTCTATTAAAAGTCCACCTTGTTATAGGACTTACATACATTCCATTAGAATGCAACCTTGTTCAAATGATTTATACAAATGACTGTTAGGTCAATCTTGGTTAAAAGGATTTTGACTTATACAATGGTTAGAAAGTAATGATAATATTGATTTGAAAACATACAACTTACTTTGAAAATATCAGATCCAATTCCATACACATATGCCAGCTTACTAACTATGATTCATTTCCATCTCCATCACTGATCTTCTCAGAAATCCCTTCAAGCAATCACAACACTTCTCCTTCAGCCCTTTTTGCTTATACAGTCAATAACATCAACAACAACTTCAACATCCTCTTTCTTCTCAACCTCGTGCTTAGGTTTCCTTAATACTTCCTCAATTAGGTCAATAAAACTTTTGTTTCTTAATCTCCTCCATTGATCTTAGGGTTAAGTCAGATTCATCGAATCCTTCCAACTTTATGTTCTTCATCTATCCTTTTAGAAATATATCAAATCTATTAATAGATTTACAATAAAACATTTTACAGTGCATTAAATGCTTCCATACAATCAATAAATAAAGTCAACACAATTTACATAATCCATGAATTCAACTATGTCACCTAGGAATCTGAATTCTTCCTCAAATGTAAATTACTAACCCTTGGTCAATACTCTGTTCAACTCCTCGATATTCACTAGAAAGCTCAGTCACCACTAAAACTATTTCCTCGGCTAATACATTCTTCCTTGAAAATTAACTAATGTTTGTTCACCACTGAATTTACTCAGCATATACTAGCTCGGTCGACACTAACATCACTTGGCTTAAACTAGATTTCTTCACTTTTTCTCGGTTAAGCCTACTTGTTTATTCTTCATTCTTACTTAGATAAAAAATACATTATCTTATCATTGTGCCACATAATCAAGTACCCATTGAAGTATTAAGATAACTCAAACTTTCCTTAGGTGCTATTATTATCAACTTTTCCCATATCCTTCTCAACAATCAAATAAATATAGTACTTTCTTAAATAGCAATAGTCTTACCAGTTAAGGTTTGACATCAATGACAATACAACAATTGCTTCAATTGCAGTTTCCAAAAAACACATCTACACTACTAAACATAAATTACTTATAATTAACCCCACTTCAAAAATATAACATTAAATTTCACACTTCAATCCATATAATATTACATGCATTCAAAACAAGTCGACTGTCACTGAAAACTAGAACACTGTGCATGCATTCCAATTCAAATATCTTCTTACAACATACTGCCTCATGAAATGGGATCCTATCTTAACTAAAATATTCCTTCTCCATTTTGTTAGGCCACTAAGCATTGATAACCACCCTTAACTTCGAAGGGATCAAAGTTGTTGATGTTGGATGGAACATTTGCCAAAAATGCAAATGTTGTCATGACAACATTATAGCAACTTTTCCATCATTGCTCAAAATTTACTTTAATGAACACTAACTCCTACCAAATGATGTATGAACATCAATTAGGCCGTTTAAGGAACTTTTCTATCTTAGCTAAGTCTAGAATTCTTTTAGACTCATTTACACCCATTTTCCCATCCTAGGCCTAGTCTAACACTATCTACTAGAAAAGCTTAAACATCTAGGTTGGATTGAGCCTATTCTAATCCACCTAGGAACACACTTGCAAGACCTTATAAGGTAAAATTAAAAAATACTAGCTTGGCTAGGGTCTGTACAAGCGAAAACTTAAACTAGCTTAGGAGTTAACCTAGGTGCTCCTGCAACATCCTCCCCAAATGAAAAGACTTCAATCCATCCTTGGATTGAGTAAGTCAGAATCCACTCCCAACATCTTAAACTCTAATTACTTGATCTAGGTGACTTCTTCTTCACCTTGTCATTGCCATTTTATTAAATTCTCATAGTATGTCCTATGTCTGGTCTTCTTGTAGGCCCTAAAATCAAGTATCTTCTCTACCTTCTTAGCTGATGTAGGTAACAATTTAAGGTCTTCTACCTCTTTGATAACCTCAGTAAGACTCTACTCTAGATTTGGAATAGGACCTTTATATAGGACTAGGTCTATAACATTGAATATTGGGGACAAACCAATATCGTGCAGAAGCTCAACTTTGTATGCATTATTGCCATCTTTGTCTAGATTAGTGCATGGTCCCAATCTTATCATTTGTAGCTTATGTGGGACTCCTTTCTGTAGCCTTTCTTTATTGAGATAGACCATAACTACGTCTCCTACTAGAAATTGAACATCCTTTTTCCTTTCATCCACCTTTTGCTTGATCTTTTTTATGCTCTCTTGTAGATTCTTCCTCATTGTTTCATGCACCTCTTTCATGGAGTGCGCAAAGTCTTTAGCATAACCATTACCCTTGGCTCCATCCTTGAGTTCTCTAAGCTCAAATATGCCTCTTGGGTGTAGGCCATAGAATATCTCAAAAGGACTCTTACCAATAATCATATTCACCATATCATTATATGTATACTCTGCCTATCCTAGGAGTTGATCCCAAGTTTGACCATACTACATTGTAAGACATCTTAACAAGTTCCCTAGGCTTCTATTTACCACCTTAGTTTGGCCATCTGTCTAAGGGTGATATGTAGACCCAAAACACATATTTGTGCTTAGCATATGCCATAGTGTTTTCCAAAAGTGGCTCATGAACTTAGTATCCCTGTCAGAGACTATACTTAGTGGTAATCCATGTATCCTCACTACTTCCTTGAAGAATAAATGTGCTATGTGACTAGCATCATGTATTGTATTGTATGGGACAAAATGTGACATTTTACTGAATCTATCTATAATGTCATAGATGATATCCATTCCTTGTTTGGTCTTTGGCAATCCCACCACAAAATCCATGCTCAAGCATTCCCATGGTCTGCTAGGAATTGGAAGAGGTTGGTAAAGGCCAGCATTAGAAGATGTACCCTTTTCCTTCTGACACACCACACAACTCTCTACTTACTTCCTAATGTCCAAATTCATTTTAGGCCAAAATTAGAACATCTACACTAACTCTTGGGTCTTATTGACACCAAAATGCCCACTAAGTGTGCACCAATGTGCTTCTCTTGAATCAGATTTTCTCTAATAGACCCTCTAGGAGCACATATTTGTCTTTCTCTAAACAATAGTTCACTTTCTATAGTATATTCAAAGAATTCAATATGAAAATGGTTCTTGTGTTCTTAGAATACCTTATAAATCCCTAAAAAGTCTTCATCTTGTGCATATAGGTCCTTGAAGCTATCAATACCCATGCTTTATAGGTGTATCTCTTGTGCAATCATGGATCTTCTAATTAGAGCATCAACTACTTTATTCTGTAGTCACTTTTTGTGCTTGATGTTGAATGTGTAGACTTGCAAATACTCTACCCACTTCATATGCTTATGACTAAGTTTGTCTTGTAAATTCAGGAAACTTAGTGCTTGGTTGTCAGAAAAAATGACAAACTCCTTTGGAAGGAATTAATGCCTCTATTTTCTTAGTGCTTGTACTATAACATACATCTCTAAGTCATAAGAAGAGTACTTCTTATTAGCATAACTAATTTTTTCACTATGGAAAGCCACTGGTCCTCCCTCTTGGCTCAAGAGAGTACCGATAAAAACATTGCTAGCATCACACTCAACTATGAACAACTTCTCAAAACTTTTCAAAGTTAAGATTGGTTGAGTGTCAATCTTCTTCTTCAATAATTCAAATCCATGGTTAGCTTTCTCATTCCAAAAAAATTTAGTTTTCATCCCTCCTTTTATGGTATCAAGCATAGGAGCACAAATAGCACTAAATTTCTTATAATATTGAGCTTAACCATGAAAGCTTCTCACATTTTTTTCTGTCTTAGGATTTGGCCAATTGACTATGGCATCCAATTTCTAGGATCCATCTTTAGATTCCCTTGAGACAATACAAACCCAAGGTAAACTAACTCCTACCTCATGAATTCACATTTCTCCAAATTTATCATCAATTTCTCCTCATGTAATTCTTGAAAATAATCTACAAATGTTTGAGATGTTCATCTTTGGTCTTTCTATGAATTAGTATATCATCAAGATACACTCCCACAAATTTGTGAATATAGTCTTTAAGGACTTCATTCATGAGCCTCGTGAATATGGAGGGGGCATTGGATAGCCCAAATGGCATTGGAAGCCATTCATACAAACTATCTATGGTTTTGAAGGTTTTCTTCCATTCATCTCTCTCATAGATTCTAATTTGGTGGTAACCACTCTTTAGGTCAATCTTACTGATATATTTGGCTTCTCCTAGGAAGTCCATTAGGTTTTCTATCCTAGGGATAGGGAACCTATACCTAATTTGGTTTTCCTATTTATTTCTCTTGATTTAGTACATAGCCTCCAAGTTTCTCCCTTTTTAGGTGCTAAGACAGTGGGGAACTCACAAGGACTAATACTTTTCCTAATGAGACCTTGGCTTAGGAGTTCTTCAATTTGCTTAAAAATTTCATCATTTTGTTAAGGGGTCATCTTATAGGATGCCTTATTAGGAAGGGTAGCTCCATGGATGAAGTCAATCTGGTGACTCACAAATCTCTTAGCGGGTAGGTTTAATGGTTTTCCATCACTGACAATACCCCCATATATATCTCTACAACATCTCTTGTACTTCTTTTGACAATTCTGGCTTCTTGACTATCTTGTTAGTGCCTAATTTCTTTGGCTTCAACATAAGTGAAAAGCCTACTCCCTCTCCTTCCTTTAAGGTCTCTATGAACTCCTTATCACTAACCATAAGAACCTTTGGGCCTAATGATGTCATTTCTCCATCCTCTAATAGTTACTGTATCTTGAAAGTCACATTGTCCTTATTAAAAGAATGAGAATTCTTTTCTCCATCATGCATGGCATGTCTATCAAATTTACATGGCCTCCCAAGGAGTAGGTGATGTGCATCCATAGGTAGGATGTCACACAACACCTTGTCTTTGTATCTTCTAATTGAAAATTCCACCCATGCTTGTTCATTCACAAGGACATGCTATCCTCTATTCAACCAAGTGACCTTGTATGGGTTTCTATGTGGCCTTCTCTTCATTTTTAACTTGTTGACTACCTCCTCTAACACTATATTGTCAGTAGACCCTGAGTATATAATGACTCAAAAAAATTTTGCCATCATTTTGCACTTCAATCTAAACAGTAAACTCCTCTAACTTGTTTCCTCTTTGACTGGCTCCTTTATCAATGTCCTTCTCATCATTAGATTCTCACCTTCCTCTAATTATAGGGCTACCCCAGGGTTTTTTTTCCATCACTAGGCTCCTCTTGAAAATAGTTTACCCTCTTGTCACCTCCATGATAAGTAGATCCTTTCTCAAGACATCTATATGTAGGATGTCCCATTTGATTACACTGGTAACACTTCATAGTGGAAACGTCATAACATGTGCCTTGACTATTGCTTCTTCCTCTATTGGAATTTCCTCTACTTGAACTCCCCTCTTTCTACTTAGTAAGTTTGGTTTCTCCTTGAGACTTGGTCTTAGAACTTCTTCCACCATATCCACCTCTCTTTCCTCTATTGTCTCTTCATTTGTGTCTACCTCTAGTAGTACTGGAGTCTTTTTTCTTTCTTATCTTCTCCTCTACCTTCACTCTATTTGGTGGCATCTCTGAATAATATTAGGGGTTAATAGGCTCATCTCATCTTGTATGGTCCACTTTAGACCATTAAGGTACCTAGCTACCTTTACCTTGTAATCTTCTACAACTCTCAACGTCATGCATAGCCTTTGAAACTTCTTGGTATAGGAGCTCACATCTATGTCTTTCTATCTAAGACTTTGTCTTCTCTTATGCAACTAGATTTCATAATCCTCAGGCACATAAGCATCTCTGATTTTTTCTACCATAGCCTTTCATGCAGCAATAGCCTTCTTACCTTCCTTCTCCCTCTCATCTTGGATGAATTTCCACCAAGTGAGTGTAGGATCTCTAAGTCTAACCTTATCAACTTTGAATTTTTGGGCTTCTGTTATACCATCACATTCAAAATGGTTTTCTAGTCCTTCAATCTAGTCGAGGACTATCTTTGGTTCCATCTTTCCATTAAATATTGGAACTCCCTCTAATGCATTTCCACTTAAGGCCTTCAATGCCTTCAAGAAGGGTTCTTCAACTAGGATTGGGTCTCGTTCAATGACCTCATCCTCTAAGAGTATCTCTTTTTACTTACCATCTATCTTGTCTTTAACTTCTTCAGCCTTCTCATCTACTTCATCCACTTTTTGTTCTAGTTGAGCCAATATGTCTTCGAGAAACCTATTTTCTTCATCTTACTCTTCCAATTTCTTAGCCAAATCAGCATTGGTCACCATTGTAGAGTCTCCTATTGACTCCTTTGGTTGCAACATTCACCACAAGCCTAATCTAAAAGGCTCTGATACCAATCTGATAGAAATACTCCTAGGTGTTCTTGTACAAATTCTTATCTAGGAATTTACTTGTCTTAACCTTCCCAAGATCCTAAAATCTCTTTGAGGACCTTAGTAGTCTTTGATTCCTTGGCCTAAGATTATTCCAACTCAACTATATGAGTTAACCTTCTTGTGCTTCACCTTGACGGATTACTACCATTTAGGGTTCTTCAACTCTTCACTCCTCCTTAGATGACTCCAAGTACTCATTCACCATGAACTCTTCAAAAGTGTTATAGGGGGTGAATTCTCCATTATAACCTTCATTTTTATCCCTAATGATCCCATTTTAATAGGACACAAAGACTTTTCTTATCAAATTCAAGATTTACTGTGCCCTTGGCTTAATAGGCATAATTGATTTAGTAGTCCTAGATAGGGTGCTTTTCCCAATTCTTCCTAAAAACTTCCAAATGACTCCAAAAAATAATTTCACATTTGGATACCCTTTTGGGAGACCTTAAATATTTTGGTGGTCTTAGGGTTCTAGGGCCTCTGTATAGTAGGTTCCTATAATATAGGTCTAATAGGGCTATATTTATGCAGTCTACTGATTTATTTCTAGAAATTTACCTTAATGGATTGGCCAATCCCTAATCTCATTACTAGGTATCAATATGAATATTGGGGTGTGTTTTTGGAGTTGGGGGCCAATTCCATGAAAGTCTACGGTGAAGGAAAACAAGTAATACAAAATGGGCGCTTGATGTTTATGAATCGGGCACCCGTTTAGGTTCGGGAGCCCGAAGCAATTTTTCAAATCGGGTGCTCGTTTAAAAATAAGGCACCCATTTAGGATCGGGAACCCAAAGCAAAAGGGGACCTGATTTGTTAAAAATAGGCACCCGAATTGAACAAATCAGGTGTCCATTTTGAAAATCAATATATTTTTTCTTTTACACGAAATTCTTGTCATTTTCATCCACAACGAAAATGGAATCATGTTTGGTATAGCTCGGGCACCCGGTTTAGCTTCCCCTGTCGACCCCACCTGCCATTTTTTTCATCTTCTAGGTACGTACTATTCTTTTTTATTATTTTTTTATGATTTTTGTCTTTAAAAATTGTAGTTTCAGGTTATTTTTAATTTAAAAATGTACAGTTTAATGTTATTTTCAAAATTATTGGATAAATTTAATTATATTTTATCTTTCAAAGTTGTAAATCTTATTTATTTCAATTTACTTAGTAAATTACCATACTAAAGTAGAAAACTAGTAAAATTTAGGTATATACAAAATTACATTACAAAACCCTACATAGAAAACCAAAACCCTAGATAATAAAACAAAAACATAAACCTAGATAAAAAAATTAATTTACGAAACCCTAAACTTAGAAAATCAAAATATAAATTTAGAAAACCAAAACATAAATTTAGTTCAACCAAAACATAAATTTAAAAACACAGACTCTCTCTGTCTCTCTCTGTCTCTCTGTCTCTCTGTCTCTGTCTCTGTCTCTGTCTCTCTCTGTCTCTGTCTCTCTCTCTCCTCTCTACGTACTATTGTTTTTTATTATCTTAGAAAACCAAAACTTAGAAAATCATTTAATATAAATTTAGAAAACCAAAACATAAATTTAGTTCATGCTCTCTCTCTCTCTCTCTCTCTCTCTCTCTCTCTCTCTCCCTCTCCTCTTTCTCTCTCCTCTCTAGGTACTATTTTTTTTTATTATCTTAGAAAATCATTTAATATAAATTTAGAAAACCAAAACATAAATTTAGTTCATGCTATGTTAATGTTATTTTCAAAATTATTGCATAAATTTAATTTTATATTTTATCTTTCAAAGTTGTAATTCTTTTTTATTTCAATTTACTTTGTAAATTACCATACTAAAGTAGAAAACTCATAAAATTTAGGTATACACAATTACATTACAAAACCCTACATAGAAAACTAAAACCCTAGATAATAAAATAAAAATGTAAAACTAGATAAAAAGTTAATTTACAAAACCCTAAACTTAGAAAATAAAAATAAAAATTTCAAAAACCAAAACATAAATTTAGTTCAACCAAACCATAAATTTAAAAACACGGTCTCTCTCTCAAGTTCTGATTATTTAAGTAATTCAAGTTGTAAGGAAAAATATATTTTATCGTATGTTAATTGTAAATTATCATGTTTTTATTTGTTCTTAAGTTTCTATGTTTTATATTTTATAGTATGTTAATTGTAAATTATCATGTTAATTCTCTCTCTCTCTCTCTCTCTCTCTCTCTCTCTCTCTCTCTCTCTCTATCTCTCTCTCTCTCTTATATATATATATATATATATATATATATAGAGAGAGAGAGAGAGAGAGTGAGAGAGCATAGTAGATTCCATACAGACATTAGACTACGAGATTGATAGTTTTGAGTCATGGAGGGAGTCTATGTGTGCATATTATGGTGATGGCCTCTCTTATAAAGAGGTTAATAAATTAAAAATTACAAAAAATGATTCGGCGCACTATTTTTTGAACCCTATAATGGGTTAGCAGATAGTTGGCAAGAAGCCACGTATTTCCATTAGATGGTGTTGACATCCCGAGATAGCAGAGCATTTTTGGGAGGGGTGGTGGATGGTATTTGACCATCCACCACATGCTAATCATGAGGTCCCACTTTATTTTTTGAAGAATTTGAATTGGGTAAGAAACCCAATTATTTTGACATGAGAGCATTTCAGGGGGTTGGCCGGGGCATGCTACAGGATAGGCCAGGGGCCAAATTGAGTGACAAAACTAGAAATCATGTGCACAATGAGCCCCTTGTTCCTCTTCCATCTTTTGTACTTCCTGCACCTATCTAACATCGAGCAGTGCAGTCATCTCTTGGTTCTTTGAGTGCCCTTACGAGCAATTTGTTACAACACATGACCTAGGCAAGGACTGCCCCCAACATAGCACATGTTTGCACCAGTTGTGGGGGTATATGTACAGGTCCCCAGTCTGATCCTGATGCTACCCATGCTGCCCATGGTGGATATGCTAATGGTGCACATGGTGATGCTAGAGATGATATCTCATGATATTTTGATTTACTCAATGTAGACGATGATCATCCCACACAGGTAAATTTAATTATAATTTAAATATAGTGTAATATTAAATTTCTTATTTATACAATTATGAGCCATAACATGTGGATTTTTTAGTGAACAAAGGAGGGTTGACCCTCCAACATTCATTAGCCATCATCATATGACATTGACACCTCGACATCTCAGTGCTCCATTCACGGTATGCACTTTGATCTTGATACATTTAAACTTTAAATAAAATAAACTTTAATTGATAATGTGTTTGACTTATTTTTGTGATTTTGTAGGGTCTCTCATGTATGACTGAAATTGGCAGTCCTTCATTCTCTACCCCACTAGTCACCGAGACTCAGCCGCATATACCTGTAGTATGTTTTTCATTTATTAATTTTAAGTATTTGTATCTTACTAATTTATGTACAACTTTGATTCACACTTAATTTTTTGTAATTGTAGGCTTTTGGATTGTCTCATGTTGCACAATCCCATTTACATCTTGACTCATTGGTGACATTAGCTATGTGTCACACACAGGTAATGTATACATGTTTTTATTCCATATTTATATATTTAATCAAGTTATATATACTTTATAATTTATGTATATATGTACTATAAGTTTGATTCATGCTTTATATATGTTGTTTAGGTCGACACCACCATGAGTCTTGGCATGGCTACAAGATTAAGTGAAATGCATCCATCGACACTATCCTTTGAGGTGATGATTAATTTAAGTAATTTTTCAATGTCCTATGTGTATCAAGATCTTTTTCAATGTCCTGTATGTATCTAGATCTTAGATGATTAATTTAAATAATTTTTAATTTGTACTTTAAATTTTTTTACAGGACTTGGCTTCATCCACTTTTCATGTAGTTGAGGATGAGGGTGCTTGAGACCAGACAGAGCAGGATCAAGGTGCTCAGGACCAGACAGAGTAGGATGATGGTACTCAGGACTAGACAAAGCATGTTGATGCATCGCACTCCTCTTCACATGGAGTGAAGAGGACTGTAGATCATCTAGATGAGTAGAGTTAGATTATGATGACTATTTGGACTATTTGGACTTGTTCATTTTATTTATGATGACTATTTGGACTTGTTCATATTATTTTTTATGACTATTTGGACTTGTTTTATGATGACTATTTGGGCTTGTTTAGACTTGTTCATATTATTTTTACGTGTTGTTAGAGTAGGACTTGCATTATATACTAGTACACTTGTTATCATATATTGTACTTGGACTTGTTTTTAGAGTAGGACTTTGTTTTGTGATTGTATGTATAGATCATGAGTTGATATGATGGACATTATGATACATGTAAATTATTTTAGGACTTGTTATGTTATTTATCTTAGTCATAAGTTGTTATGTAATTTATCAATTTATCTTAATTAGGACTTGTTATGTAATTTATCAATTTATCCTTAAAAAAACATCTATCTAACAATGAGATCTATTAATTCATGTGTTATTGATCTAAGTACAATATCTAGATATGTGTTACAAGTAATATGAACACTTTGATTAACTATAAAAAAAAATCATCTAGATCTAACAATGACATCTATTAATACATGTAAAATTGACAAGAACAATATGGATACATTACAAACTTAATAACTATTAAACAATGAGATCTATTAAGTGAACATAATCTGACCAATGTGCATAGTTTAATATTTACAACAAAATTAGGTGAATACAAAGTTATGAATTTAACTTAAATATTTAAAACAAAATTTGATGTATAAAAGTGAGTTCATGTGATCTTAAATTATTAACCCAAAATTGTACGAATACAAGAGTGCATTTTACTACATAAATAGTTCATGTCTATGTTCTTCCAGACATCCTGCATCATAAAAATAAACATGTTGAAATGTTAGAATTTATAAATGTTCATTTAAAGTTAATTTTAACTTTAATTTCAAATCTATATCTCTAAATTATAAATTATGACACTTCGAAGAAGACGTGTAGAAAACATATACAAATATGACAATTGAACAAAAACTTACATGTATAAATTTGATTCAACCTAATGTACCATCAGCATCCTCTCTTTTCTGCAATGCAGATATATGTTCTTCCTGACATCCTACATAAAAATAAACATGTTGAAATTTTATAATTTGTGTACTCAAGTTCATTTAAAGTTAATATGACAATTGAACAAAAACTTACATGTATAAATTTGATTCAACATAATGTACCATCAACATCCTCTCTTTTTTGCAATGCATCTAGATGTTCTTCCCGACATGGACTGCATCATAAAAATAAACATGTTGAAATGTTAGAATTTATGTACTCAAGTTTATTTAAAGTTAATTTTAATTTTAAAGTTAATAAGACAATTGAATAAAAACTTACATGTATAAATTTAATTCAACCTAATGTACCATCAGCATCCTCTCTTTTCTGTAATGTGTCTATGATTGCCTCATGCTCTTCCATTGAAAGTGTCCATAAAATTTTATTAGCAGGTCTCCCTTTGTATCTTTCCAATTTGATATTTGTTGCCACTACCAAATGGGAATAGTGTATAATCTTCTTTTCTGATTGGTAGTCTTCAAAAGCTGGTAAACCATTCCTTCTTGTTAGGTATTTGCATAGCCATGTACCAACTACCACAATAGACCCAATTGGATACTAAAAATTATCATCTACTTGATGACATATCAACTTTTTCTTGGGTTCTACACATCGAGCTAACCAATACTCTGTCTACTCTTCATTATCCTTAAGTGCAACAATAGCATACACATGTCCTACAAAACCAAATTAAGTACATGTGCACTGTAAATAAAACTTGTTTAAATTAAAGGTTTATAATTCAAATATATATAATAATAAATTATATGACATACACATGTAACTAATATATAATTTAAAGTTTTACAATAAACTGTATTAAATTACCAGGTTGTATGAGATCTGAAACATGATCATAATCTTTTGATGCAAAGGCATGATTCATTTATTATAACATCTTCATCTTGTCTCTCACTAGGTGTTAATGATTTTTGTTTCCATTCTTCAACCCATTTTGTATTCTCGCATTCTTCCCATTCACCTGCAACACAAAATTGACAAAAAAATGCAAGCTCCCTAGTCCATATAGTCCAAGTGTTAGAATTAGAACTCCTAAATGAATGTCATTTAGCCAATCCGTTGATTGTATTACAATCATATCTTGAAAGGATATTCTTCTCTTCAACTAGCCAGAAAAAATGTTTGATTGTAGAGTTCTGACTTGATCTTGTCGACAAACTTGTTTTACACCATTCAACAATTGTACATGCATTTTTAAATTTTAATTTTTCCTCAAATTTGAGTTTCTCTCTACAAAGGGCTCTCTTAACACATGCACCAGCACCATCATGTTCTCCCTTCCCATGTCCATCCTCAAAAAAACTCTATATACGTTAGATATTTATTTTCTTGTGCATCCTACTCAACCAATAAAACATTCTAGCATTCTTGAATTGTCCTGTGCAATTATCTGACCATATTAGATGTTGTGCTATATGAATTTCTCTCTCCCTTAAATTTTCATAAAAGGTATTAAAGCAATACTGGACAAACTTTGATGAGTGTAACTTATTATCACTCATATAGAAATGGTACTCTCTCAATATTTTCCGATCCTCTTCTGTACTATCAGGTGCATGTCTATAGACAATATGAACAAAAATTGTTACTTGCACTGAATCATAATATTGTGGTTGGATCTCATCTTGTGGTTCAAGTGTGTAGTTCTCTACAAAGTCAACAACTGACAGTATACTACCAATTGGAAATGTATTCTTTCATATGTGAAATTTTCCATCATGCCATCTAGAATTGTGAGAGTGTTTCACATATTTAGGTATGATCTTACTCTTGAATTCATTCATAAAAGCATTAACGCGAAGCTTTTCAGTTATTACGTCACACCATTTTCCAACTTTTCCATCCTTCAATGGATAGTCAACAGTTTTAAATCTTTGTACATCAACTAATTGTTGTCCAAAATCAAATGAAATATTTTCATGCAAACATTCATCTAATAATGTAAGATTTCCACATACATCACATACACCAGAAACACATGCATTCAAAAGATAAAATTGCTCATTAGCTGGGTTACAAAAAAAATTTGATATAAACTCCTCTACAGTTTCAAGTGGTATATTTATACCACATTCCTACAACATTTCATTAGTATGCATAGTAGAATGTATAGATCAAAAAATATGATAATGATAATGAAATTGAACATGAGTTTTGCAACAACAGGTGATTCTTTCTTTGTTAATCCTTACATACCATGGTTTACATTTTTCAAAAGATCTTTGACTAATACTAATAGTTAACATCTTATCATCCACAAATTTTTTATACAATTTTGTTTGAGTCATATCTAAAAGGTGTTTTGGATGTGGATCATGAACTTTTGAACCGAATCTTAATTTAAGAACATCTCTGGCATTAGGGGATACTCTTGTATTATCATGCCAAAAATTTTCAATCAATGTTTTGACTTCACTAGTAAGTTTCATGTCAGACCTCGAGAGTTTTCCATTGAAGGTCCATAAATGGTTTGCTGGATCACTTTCAAAGTTAACTCTTCTCTTTACAACTCTTGTTAAAGTTTTACGATTAATATTAAGATATCCACTTATATTTGAAATCATTCTTTTATCAGTAGTAGTTTTGTTTACTAAAGCTGTTGTTATTGCTCGTCGTGCCGCATTACTATCTTCAGAATGAATTTTCTTTCCAATTGTGTCAAAGGCACTAGAAAAAACTGACACAACTTGTTTTAGAGACTCATCCTTCTTCTTAGTTTTCACATAAATGCCTAACCTCTTCATCACTTTTCGCATTTTAGACATTTTAATTAATTCTAACATTAATTGACATTGAAACCCAAATTTCTTATTATAAAAAAATTGTCTAAACAATCTACTCGCATGTGTCCTAATTTGTCTCAATGAAACCAAACCACGCAGATTGTCTAACACATCAAATTTTAATTGAAATTATTCATTTATTTCATTATCATTCAAATGAGTTTCTTTCTCGATCGGTGTTTCTATGTCTACATTTACATTGTTGATTTCAATTTGAATTTGTGTTTGATTTTCAGTTTCAATTGGGGTTTGACTTTCAGTTCCTTTATCATTATGATTAACATTACTAATTCTAAAATTTCACGTGTAATTAAACTTGTTAATCTATTTTCAAGAATAAAATTTAAATCATTTCTATTGTAACCTGCTTCTAGCAAATCATGAACATCTTTATCAGAATAAGTTGTAACAATTGGATGCGAAGACATACCTGTATCCAATACTAGATTAGAAGATGCACCTAATTTTGCTTCTTCAACCTCTAAATCCATTATGGTGTCTTCATTGTCCTCCTCTTTTGAAACAATTGTTGAACTCGATGCTCCAACATTATTCAGGTTTCGAAGTCTTTCTCTTCTTTCTCGTTGTCGTTTTGCCTCCTCTCTATTTTCTACAATCTCCTCAGGTGTCAGATTCTTCTTTAACCTCTTTCTATGTTGATTTGATCCCATTTTTGCACCAAAATTTGAATTGAAACAATCTTTTCTGAATGTCAGATTCAAAATAAGACAAATAAAAGGAATGTTGGCAGAAATATTCTCTTTGTATACTGTGAATCAATAGAAAACAAAATTAAAAGTCACAATCATTAGATCATGCCCACAGTCTAGTTTTTTTTATTGCAATGACTCTTTAAGAAATGAGCACCCATTTTTAGTTTCAAAAAATGGATGCCCATTTTTAGATTTACAAAACGGGTGCCCATTATTTGAATTTAAATAACAGGCACCCGATTTTTAAATCTATGGGCGGGAACCTTACCTCTTGGCTTGGGTTTTGGTTTGGGATAGGATTGGTCCCACCAAGCCTATGCTTGACCCTGCAAAAAAATGGCTAAGGCATTACAGAGTAAAATTTTTGCCTTGCCATAATTTTTAGGACAACTTCCCAAATGAATTTTTTGATAAAATGAAAACCCGTTTTAGCTCTTATTGTGCAGATTATAAAAATATAAATTTTATAGTGATATGATGAATTTTAATATTTATACTATATTTAATAAGCCAACATGGTACCTAAACTTGAAATACCAAGGTTAACTAAAACTTTAATAAATTTTTTAATTTTTTGTTTTTTGAAAAATGAGTTATATGTAATCAAACTACATATAATTCTTTTCAATTTAAAAAACAAAAAATTGAAAAAAGTGAAGTTATCATCAAATTATGGTGTCTATACACTAGAGGTTTCAAAAATGTACTTTATAGTCAATTAAACATTAATAAATAAAAAAATATTCAGTAAAAAAATAAGATAAAATATTCTCATCAATCTTCAGTGTTTTAGGTACCTTTTCCCAAAAGGATTTCCAAAAATACATTCATTTACTTTAAAAAAGGGTGTCCGTACACGCATGAGGTGTGGTCCTGAAACAGGCATTTTGAAAAAGTGGTTTTTAGACATGCATACTAAAATTTAATTTATACCATGTGGGTATTGAAATAAATTACATATTTGAAAACTAGATTCCAAGCACTAAATTTTATATTACTAAAGTTTTCCAAGATTCAATCTTTAAGTGCTTCAAATTTGGACATTAATTGACAGAAATTTTGAAAAACAAAGAAAACACTTCCACTTTTTGGCCAAAAGTGGGACCCAACTTCTTGCAGCCACCCATTGTCTATATGAAACCATGTTTCATTTGTGCTTTCAATCTTTCCCCTGCAAATGCACATCAAATCTTCACTGTCATGCACCTAGTCAGGTACACTGGTCTCGCCTAGGGCATGATGCTAAAAATGGCTATCTAATTCTTCTTGCTTCCTACTTGCATATTTACAATGTAAAGGGGCTACCCTAACATATGCATCCAAACCCTAGTCATTTCCATTGTTGGATTCTATGGGGGAGCCATTCTTCACCAAATCACTCTATCAACACCAGCAACTGTACAACTTACAAAATAATTTGAAAGACTAAACTAATGAACTTAAAACCTCTACACTACTGAACATAAATTTCTTATAATTAACCCTACTTAAAAAATCTATTACTATCTTTCACATTTCAATCCATATATTATCTCATGCATTCAAAACAAGTTGACTATCACTGAAAACTAGAACATTGTGCATTCATTCCAATTCAAAAATCTTCTTACATTGTACTACCTCGGGAAATGGGATCCTATATTAACTAAAATATGTCTTCTCCATGTTTTTAGGCCACTAAACATTAATAACCACCCTTAACTTCAAAGGGATCAAAGTTGTCGATGTTGCATGCAACATTTGTGAAAAATGCAAATGTTGTCATGACAACATTATAGGAACTTTTCCATCATTGCTCAAACTTGACTTTAATGACCACTAACTCTTGCGAAACAATGTATGAACATCAATTAGGCCTTTTAAGGAACTTTTCTAATCTTAGCTAAGTCTAGAATTCTTTTAGAACCATTTACACCCATTTTCCCATCCTAGGCCTAGTCTAGCACTATCTAATAGAAAAGCTTAAACATCTAGGTTGGATTGAGCCTAGTCTAATCCACCTACGAACACACTTGCAAGACCTTCTAAGGTAAAATTAGAAACTGCTGACTTGGCTAGGATCTGTACAAGCCAAAACAAAAACTAGCTTAGGAGTTAGCCTAGGTGCTCCTGCACTAGGACCAATAGCTCTGATACCAAATTTTGGATAGAACTGAGGGAGGTGAATAAATTGTATGTCCTTAATATTAAATTTATCTTTTCATATCAAAATAATAAATGAAAATCTGAAACCTTAAAATTAACACTAATCAAAACACAAAGATTTGTTGTGGTGGAAACCCTATTAAGAGAAAAAACCCAGTGGGGATGAAACCCACAAATAATAAAATAGTAATAAAGTATCTTAGTTACAAGATCTTTCCCTATTATGAGAAGATAAATAAAATTAGTACAACATCCCTATTAAAGAACAAACTCTTTTCTTTGAATCAATAACATTGATAGGAGTTTCTAGGACAAGCCTTTCTTTTCTTAGAGCAACTTGCCCAATGTGAAGGTTATATCCACCTTTTGAAGCTTAAAACCAACTTCTAGAACCATTGTCCAAATGAAAGTATATAAATATACTGATAAAAGATAATGAATTGACTAAAATCACCTCTTTCACTAAAATAGTTCCAATGAAGTACAATTATCACACTACTCTCTCTACATCTAGATGTCCTTCATACACACATTCACATCCACATCCACCCTCTTCGCATCACTTTTTCTCTCTATTATATAAATGTATTGTCTTAAAATGGAAGCACTTCCATATTGAAAGTGTTTAGCCCTCTGAGTGAGTTGTCTAGGTCATGCCAAGCACCTGGAATCAACTCTTTCCTCAGATCATACTTGTTCTCCTCATTCTTCTTCTATTTGTCCCTTATTTTCACTTCATATCTACATTTCCTAGCATTCTGGGTTTGGATCCTGAGGTTTTTGACCACAAGGTCAAAGTTGACCTTATGGGGTCAAAGTCAACCTTGACCCTAACCTGGTCAGGATCAACCTCAACCCTAACCTCATCAGATTTGAGCTTGTCCTTGACCCCCTGTCTAGATTTCAAATTTCCTTGATTTTTGGGTGTTAGGTTTTGGGGATATTTGTTTTTCTGCCTCCGGGTCGGCCATTTCAGGTTTGAAAATAGTAAATCCTCAAATTGCATTTAATCTAGGTATATTTTCTAAATTTTAGGACCTAATTAGGATTTAATTCTCCAAGGTGGCCCCTCTAGAGGATTGTGCCCTAGTTCACTATAAAAGGAGGCCTTCCTCTCTCATTTTCACATCTCATCTCTCATCTTCTTTGGCCTTTAGGCAATCAAATTTTGCAATCCCTTTCTCAATCTCTCAAGGTGATAAAAAAAGCATTCCATTCAAGTCCTCTTTTCCCTCCAAGTTCTCCATTGAAGATCAATGATTCAAGCATTCAAACCATTGAAGGAATTTGGTTCAAGCATTCAAGATTCATCATTCAAACCCTAGATCTAGCCATCATGATGGTGTGATCTTCCTTTGAGATCCTTTGTGTATCTTCTAGATACATTCATTCTTCTATCAAGGTGGATTCCAAGCATACAAGCATGGAGGTTTTGTATTTACTTTCATGGTTTTGATTTACATTTACCATTGTTGTGTTCAAGCTTTTATATCAATATACTTGTTTACATTTGAAATACAATTATATATCTATTGAATTACATAGCTTCATTATTAGATCTATTTCAACTACTTGCTAGCATTCTTATTTCAATTTCAATATTAAGGTTGATTCCAAATTGGAGTTTGACCAAGGCAAACCCCTCGAACAAACAACAAAAACTCTCTTTTTCTTGTAGGTACAGGTGCAGAATTTTGAATCTGAGAGTAGATTTGGATACCCTTTTCGGTGAACCTCCAAGCTATACGAACAAAGTCAGAATCAACCTTCAAATAAATAATTTAGCCTTTGACCTTTTATGAGGGTCAAAGACTACCTATCGTAGGAAAGGCAAAAGATTTCTGGGTTTTCTTCATCTTGACATTTTCAGTCTGAAATAAGTTGTAGAATTGCTTGAAAGTACACACAGACATCAGAAATTGGCATTTTCTAGATTTTCACTAATTTGAGGTTAGTACTTGTATTTCAATTATTTTAGATTTCAAGCACAATTCTACCATAGGGAAATATAGGGTTTCTCTCTCTCTCTCTCTCTCTCTCTCTCTCTCTCTCTCTCTCTCTCTCTCTCTCTCTCTCTCTCTCTCTCTCTCTCTCTCTCTCTCTCTCTCTCATATTCTCTATAAGATTGATTCGATTGTGTATTAACATTTAGGTTGATCAAATTGGATCTCTCCTTTGGGAATTTGGATTTACGAGTGGATCTCATATTTCCCCCATACATTACACTCAATAGAGGTGATTCCATTTTACCTCTATTCATTTTGATGAACCCGATATACTTACTCTCCTTTCTTTTGTTGATTTAGACACCTGATTATGTTAGATTTGTGGTTAATCTATTCTTGCATTAAGATTAGGTTTACTTATGCCCTTGTATTTATATTTCAAAAATCCAAAAAAATTGCAGAATTTCTTTAAAAATACAAAAACATTTACATTTTCATGCTTTTAGTATTCAACATGTATGATTCTTGTTTTGAGTACTTTGATGAGGCTTTTTTTGTTCAAGATGATAGATACATTAATGAGGTACATGGAAGTGAGGATGAAAATTGTTTAAATGAGATCTCCATTGATCCTATTCCTATTTCATCCTCCTCCACAACCTCTTCAATTGACCTTTATAAAGATGAGTTGGGGATTGATATTCATTCTTCTCCTCATATATGTCTTTTATAGAGACTAGTTTACAATACAATTTATCTTCTTTCTCCTTTAGGGATCAAGATTTAATGACTTATGACACTCCTACAATGTGCTTTATGGATAGGGATGATAATCCTCCTAGTTGGGATGAAACTTTGGATTTGGATGTTGATTGCTCTCTTCCTCATGAAACCATTGTGGATAATCCTCCTATTTGGGATGACCCTTTGGATTTGAATATTGATTACTCTCTTCCTCATGAAACCATTATGGATAATCCTCCTATTTGGGATGAACCTTTAGATTTGGATTAATCTCTTCCTCATGAAACCATTGTGCATCATTATACTTTTTGGGATGAACCCTTGGATAAATACATTGATTTATCTCCTCCTTGTGAAGAATTTTTGATACAAAAGGATGACATATTCTCTAAAACACACTTCCTTTATGTGAAATAAGATGACATTATAAATCCTTCACCTCAATTTAGGATTCCTTATAGTGATGAGGCATTAGCGGAGAAAGATATGAATTCCCTTAATGCTCTTCCTCTTAGTGGTGATCTTATGGGAAATCAAGATCCTACCTCACTTCATTCTTACCATAATATTACTTCTCACTTCATTCTTACCATAATATTACTTATATCTATTTAAACCCTTTTCCAACTATGGTTCCAAGTGTTTCTCCGATTGTGTCTACCATTCATATTACTTCCTACACTTTTCCTATTATTCCTAGACTTCCTAATCCTAATTGTATCCTTCCTAATCTAGTTCCTAATCTTCCTAATCCTAATCCTATATTTCCTAATCTGATTCCTAATTCCCCATCTACTATTCCTAGTTCTTCCCACACTTATGTTGAAGTTTAAACTATGGTTCATGATGTGCAATGATTCTTCAAAGTACCTTCTCCTTATTATTCGATCCATTAATATAAAAGAAATGAAATTTCTCTTTTGAGATTTATTCATAATTTTACCCCTCACTCTCTTTTCTCCTCTACAATGGGGGGCAAGAGGTGTATCTTCATCCAGTCTCCTAAGATCCATTAAGTCTTTTTATTAGGGCTTAATTGGTATTCTTTCTCTCCTATTTTTCTATGGCTTTGCATTATGTTTTTAATCATCCATAGATTTTATTTTCTTTTAAAGATATCTTTTCTAGGACATTTGTTTTGCAAAAGTATCCCTTGTCGTTATCTCTAGGGGGAAAGGTACCTCTTTCTTTCTCTTTGTCTAGGGAGCTGCTTTCCCTAGCTTAGTGGTATTTGTTTATATTGCAATATTATTTCATCATATTGAGAGATGTTTTGAGTATGGATAAGCTTTTATAATGAGAAGTTGTTGTCCTAAGTCATCACTTCTTCTCTATGTTACAAATTATGTTCTTTATAAAATCTTACCCTTGCTTTGGTGTTAGAGTTATTTCCCTCATTTCAAAGATTCCTCTTCCTCCTAATTGTAGGGGGCTTGATAGTTGAATCTTTGTTCCCACTATTGAAAGATGATATTTTATCTAAAGCACTCCTCTTTGGTGGGGGTCTTGTTGATAAGATCTCTTTCTTTGAGGATCCTTTTTCCATGAGTGACATATCTTTTTCACAATTATCTATAATCTTGGATGTAGGGGTTAATATCCCTTGCTAAGGATATGGTGTACATTTTTGTAAATAGGATATCTCCTTGCATTATGACGTAGGTATCATCTTCCATCTTTGTTCTGACACTTGGGGGGAAAGGATTCCATCTCCTTCTGCCTTTCCAAGATTCACCTCTTTCCTCTGGTAAGCAGTATTTATCTATTATGTGATATTTAATCACACATAAAAAATTTGGTTTGCATTGAGGATATATGTCCTTGATAACAACCTCTTTTGTTGTTTGACATTGGGTTTCCATGATTGATATATCTCTCACCCTGGAAACTGAACAATGTGCTATCCCTCACAAGGGTTACTTTTTCACTTTTTGCATGATATCTCTTTGCATTTGTCCCTTCCATGACCTCATAGGAGTTGTGACCTTCTTGGCTTGGACTGGGTGTTGTTTGTGGATATTGTCTTGATGTTGAAGAAGGATTTATCCTTGTTCTTTATCTTCCTTAACATGTCAAAATAGTATGTTTTTGCCATATTAAGGAGGGGGCATTTATAGGGTCTCCCTTGTACTATAGTTTTTTTATTTTTACATGCTAAATCTTGGAAGGTAATGCACATAAGTTGCTAAATCCTAAAAAGACACACATTTATATGCTAAATCTTCTGATGGTAATGCACATAAGTTTCTAAATCCTAAAGAGAGATTCATTTTTCAAAAAATTTCCATATGCTAAATCCTCTAAAGGTAATGCACATAAGTTTCTAAATCCTAAAGGGACACACATTTCCAATTTCAAATATGCTAAATCTTGGAAGGTAATGCACATACATTGCTAAATCCTGAAAAGACATGCATTCATATGCTAAAGCTTTTGAAGGTAACACACATAAGTTGCTAAATCCCGAGGAGACACACATTTCATATTCATAGTGATACAAGAAGGTAGATCTATGGGTGAACCTATTGGGCTCTCCCTCCAGGGTGATTAATGGTAAGGTGGGCATCTTACTAGGTGAGGTAATCACTCTTTTTCCCTTTCTCTCTTTTTTCTTTCATGCTAGTAGGACTGGATCATGAAGCTATGTCATTTATAGTGTTGTTCTTGTCTTTCTTATGTAAACATTTAAGCTCTTATGATAGATATCCAAATATGATGTTAGTATAAGAAATGTTTCTTAGAAAGGTTTCTTATGCTAGTTGATTTGGGTTTGTTTTAGTAATAACCCCTCTTTTGTGTCCTATCATTTTTTGCACCCTCATGCATGTATGTTGAGTTAGAATCCTTAGCCTAGGGGCTTGTGTCCCTAACTAAGTGTCATTCTAGCTCATTTTGAATCCACTAGGCTCTTCTTCCTTCTCCTTTACCAAGAGTTTGCATCGAATCCATACTCTTGCTAAAGTGGGGGCTTAATGTATCATCTTAAAATGGAAGCACTTCCATGTTAAGAGTGTTTAGCCCTATGAGTGAGTGGTATGGGTCATGCCAAGCACCTGGAATCAGCTCTTTGCTTAGATCATACTTGTTATCCTCATTCTGCTTCTATATGTCCCTGATTTTCACTTCATGTTTGCATTTCCTCGCATTCTGGGTCAGGATCCTGAGGGTTTTTACTAGAAGGTCAAAGTTGACCTTATGGGGTCAAAGTCAACCTCAACTCAGACCTGGTGAGGATTGACCTCGACCCTGACCTAGTCAGATTCAAGCTCATCCTTGACTCCCTATCTAGATTTCAAATTTCCTTGATTTTTGGGTGTCGAATTTTGGGGATATTTGTTTTCCTGCATTTGGGTTGGCCATTTCGGGTTTCAGAAAGGGAAATCCTCAAATTACATTTAATCTATGTATATTTTCTAAAGGTTAGGACCTAATTGGGATTTAATTCTCCAAGGTGGCCCCTCTAGAGGATTGTGCCTTAGTTCACTATAAAAGGAGGCCTTCCTCTCTCATTTTAAAATCTCATCTCTCATCTTCTTTGGCCATCAAGCAATCAAGTTTTTCAATCTCCTCTCTTAATCTCTCAAGGTGATCAAGCAAGAATTCCATTCAAGTCCTCTTTTCCATCGAAGTTCTCCATTGAAGATCAAGGATTCAAGCATTGAAGCCATTGAAGGGATTTGGTTCAAGCATTCAAGATTCATCATTCAGACCCTAGATCTAGCCATCATGATGGTGTGATCTTCCTTGGAGATCCTTTGTGTATCTTCTAGATCCATTCATTCTTCTATCAAGGTGGATTCCAACCATACAAGCATGGAGGTTTTTTATTTTACTTGCATGGTTTTCATTTACATTTACCATTGTTGTGTTCAAGCTTTTATATGAATATACTTATTTACATTTGAAATACAATTACATATCTATTGAATTGCATAGCTTCATTGTTAGATATATTTCTACTACTTGCTAGCATTCTTATTTTAATTTCAATATTAAGGTTGATTCCAAAGTAGCGTTTGACCAAGGCAAACCTCTCAAACAAACAACAAAAACTCTCTTTTTCTTGCAGGTATAGGTGTGGAATTTTGAATCTAAGAGTAGATTTGGATACCCTTTTCAGTGAACTTCCAGGATCTGTGAACGAAGTTAGAATTGACCTTCAAATAAAGAATGTAGTCTTTGACCTTTTATGAGGGTCAAAGACTACCTGCCGTCGGAAAGAAAAAAGATTTATGGGTTTTCTTCGCCTCGACATTTCCAATCCAAAATAGGTTGCAAAATTGCCTGAAAGTACATACAGAAATAAAAAATTTGCATTTTCTAGATTTTCCCTAATTTAAGGTTAGTACTTGTATTTCAATTATTTCAAATTTCAAGCACAATTCTACCATAGGGAAATATAGGGTTTTTCTCTCTCTTTCATATTCTCCATAAGATTGATTTGATTGTGTATTAACCTTTAGGTTGATCAAATTGGATCTCTCCTTTGGAAATTTGGATTTAGGAGTGGATCTCATATTTCCCCCATACATTACACTCAATAGAGGTGATTCCATTTTACCTCTATTCAATAAGTTAAAAATGATTTATTAGGTCGGCACCAATTAGGAATTTCCTAATAGAAATTATTACATAAACTCTTGTCAAGATACACATGGGATCTTGGGCAATCAAATAATAAACATTGGTCAAAAAATATACTCCATAATCTATAACTTATCTTCACACAATGTTAAACATGCCACATCCCATAGGTTAGCATCAAATCAGACCTCGTAAGGTCACACGCTACAACAAATGTCACCAAGAGAGTAGCGATCAAGGAGCAAGGGAAATTATTCCATAATGAATCTTCTATCATATCCTAAACTCATCTAACCTAAGTCCATCTCACATCCAAGTAAATAAAGAAATTCAAAGACTAGCTCTATCACAAACCTTTGTTCCTATTTTTGTGACCAACCTATACAAAAACTATTGTAACTTATTCCTCCAAAAAAATTAATACATGAGATCTTAGGTATAAGATGAAAAATTCTTATGAAACATACATGATCCAAGCTCGCAGAGTCATAAATCTCGTACAGATCCTGTACAACCATGATAATTTGGCCTATTTCTATCTTAACCATTTCTACTACAACATCAGATACAATACATCTTCTAAGAAATATGTTGACATCAATGATAACATATGTGTGGAACAATTCTAACAATATTAGGTATATATGCAACATCTTTTCAAATTATTAAATCAAATTTCTGTATATACTATAAATATTAATTTGAATATGTATATGTTTAACTTTTTTTTACATGGACCTTGAAGGTGTTGATAGAAGGTCAATGTATGGATGCAAGAGGGTAGACAAAACAAGATCCCTACATTTAGTTATGAGTTTTTTTACACATAACTTGAAGGTGTTGATAGAAGATAAATTCATGGATGCAAGAGGGTAGCCAAAACAATATCCTTACATTTAGTTATGAGAACAAAGGGTAATGTGTGGTCATTGTACACTAGAGATTACTCAAGCTTTTTTTATGAATGCATTTTAAGATAACTGAAAGGGGGTGAATCAGTTGTCTTAGGTCTCTTAATAATTTTCAACCTTAAAACCTTCTTGGTAACTAATCTTTATAATTAGATTTAATCATTTAACCAACCATAGAAATATGCATATAAAAATTAATAAATAACATGCAAAATATTCAATCACACATTAACACCAATATTTAGTGTGTAAACCCAATTCAGGTAAAGACCACTGTGGGAATTATCACCCACAAAATAATTCACTCTTTTGAAGTGAGCTCGGTTAAGAGCCAATCATGTTAATGATTACAAACACATTTTCTATATGTGACCCTATTAGGGGATTTTCACCAAAGATTTACTAGTTCTATCACACTAACATGAGTGGCCTTATTAAAGGACTTAGAATTTTCATTAGAATGCCACCTTACAAAGGATTTAGAAATAGAACTGTTAAATCCACTCGGTTTAGAGATTTTTTTCTGCAATGGTTAGAGAGTAACAATGAAATGATCTGATAAAATATGCAACTACCTTTGCCAGTTCAAATCTCCTTTATGCTCATTTATCTTATTCAAACTCTTCTTTACTAGCTGATCAAAACACACATTTCATCTCATCACTTTCCTTCACTTGATTCAAACTTTTCTTCAACCCTATTCTACTCAGTGTACCCTTCTGTACTAATTTGGCTATATGTTCTAGCTATACTCAAATAAATATTCAACATCAACAATATTTCCATCATTATCATCCTTTATATAGATAAATGTTGCCACATTATCCTATTCACCACTTAATCTCATCCATTCAATCAAACCTAAAATTTCATTAAAATATTTTATGAATCTTGCCAGCTATGTCTTCACCTTAGAGCTTGAACTTTTCTTAGATCTCAAACCAATCACTAAATTTCCACCATTTATTTGTACCTAACATTTTTGATCTATTGATTTCATAAATTGACTTTGGTCCTTCCTTAGAATCTTCTAGATCAATCTAGGTCTTCACTAAATATTGTCTTTTATTTGATTTATTTTTTAACCAACCAACTTCATCTACTTGGTTAAGTCCATATACTCGATTAGCTGTGACTGATCAATATCTTTACTTGTAATACCCCAAAAATGGGCTATAGGCTCATTAACCTCCTATATCAACAATTCAAATGAAATCGACTTCAAAGTCCTAACCTAAGGCACATCTGCACATTATCAAATTTAATTGATTATCCTAAATTTTGCATCGGGGAATATTCCTAGAAATATTCCTAATTTATCATAATTATTCTTAATTTAATAATTATTTGGCGATAAATCATATTTATCCTAAAGTTAATTAATTGAATATGTTGAATATTTAATTAATTAATTTAATTTTGCCACTTAATTATTTAATTGAATTTAATTATATTTATTCCTAATTATTATTATTTAAGTTTGATAATAAATCAAAATTCCTATCATTAATTGATTAAATTCTTATTTAATTAATTAAAGCAAGTTGTCATATTTAATGATATTATTTTTGAATAAAGTTTGATTTTAATAATTGATTAACCAATAAATCAATTGTTATTTTTAATTCTAAAATCATTTAAGTTTAGAATAAATCACTTTATTTTTTAAAATTAATTCATAATTATCATGCACAATCAGAAAAACAGTTAACTTTAAATCATTTATCAATTTCAAGTTGTCAACTTTCTAAACTCAACATCTGATGTTGAGTTGAAAAAGTGAACTAAAACTCTATTTTGAGTTAAAAGGTTGTTTTTACATGATTTTCATATTTTTGTGAATTAATTATCTTTTATTTCTTGTTAACTCAAAAATCAACCCGAGTTCATCTAGAGTGATTTATGGCTTTTCTCATGCACCCTCAAGCCCTGGATTTCTATAAAAACAAGGCTCAACTCTTCATAATTCATCCACAATCCACATAATTTGCATAATCATGTTGGCGAATTGACATATGAAGAATTGAAGCTTCTTGCGAATCAACAACTTTTTTGAGATCAATCTGGTTTTCAATTCATTTTAGTTTCATTTCATATCATTGTTAGATTAATTTTCCATATCAATTTCATCTTAGATTCTAGTTTCATATCAGATTCATATGATTCTTATTGCATAAGAAAATACTAAAAATATAGATTAATTTGCATCAATAGTTTCATCCATTCTTTTACATTCAAATCCTTCGTTTAGGTGTCATCAAGGTCACTGATGTCGGTCTAATATGAGAATATCATACTCGCACCTACTAGAAGGTAGTAAATCACCTGGTTAGCATAGTTTCAATTACTTGTAGATTTATTTGATTTTCTAACCTCTAATGTTTTAATAAATTTTTGTGTCCACAGCTAGGTACAAAATTCATACACACATTTCTAGTGCTCACCGTGGGGCCTTGAGCCTCATTCTCTTCATTTTTATCAAATTTTGTATATTTTCGGCGTCACTTTTTTGTCAATTTTGTGCAAACAAGAGAAACATCACCTACGCAAGAATTGATGCCGACTATGAGCATTCTGACGTTGCCTATGAAGAATCTTACACCGCCTACAAGCATTCTAATGCTTCCTACAAAAAAATTGACGCCACCTACGAGCATTCTGATGCTGCCTATGAAGAATCTGATGTCGCCTACACAAAATTTGATGCCGTGTACGAGAATTTTGATGCCGTGTATGAGCATTTTGATCATGCCTATGAGTATTCTGATTATGCCTATGAGCATTTTGATCACGCCTATGAGCATTTTGATTATGCCTATGAGTATTTTGGTCATGCCTATGAACATTCTGATTACACCTATGAGTATTTTGATCATGCCTATGAACATTTTGATTATGCCTATGAGTATTTTGATCACACTTGCTAGATTTTAAATGATGCATATTAGCCGTGAAATGCCGCTTGGTATTTTCTATTTAATTTTGCTATCAGATTATTAAATTCTATGTTCTAACTCACTATCTGTGTTTTCCCATAGATAAGCAGACACAAGAAAGTATAGAAAACAAAGAGTAGAGCTACTCAAGAAAACAAAGAGACCCATTGACATATGAATTTTGGCATCAGAAATCCAATTGTAATTTCAAATTTTTAGGCAATTTTCTAGATTTGATTTTTGGATTTGGACTAAGAGTTAACCCTAACAATTGAGATTTTATATTTTTGGTTGATACTTGTTGATTTTCTGATTGGAAAGCGCAAGAAAAATTTCTAAAACAGGTAAAAATCTACTAAGAACATTGTGAGGAATTCAGGTATTCTTCTCAATCTGGTAACACTTTGATTTGGATATAAAATGAACTCTCACATGTCAAGCTTGTGTGACTTTTATTTCTTTCATATCACAGACTTCATTTTGGGCTATAAAACGAACATAGATTTGCTTTCTGCATATCTGTTACACATAGTAAATAGGCCCTATGAACACTATTTGCAGATGATCTTGAGAGATTGAGCTTCTTTCACTTGTTTATTCATGCGAAGCTCTTCTTGATGAAGGATCCCCTTGTAGGTAGGGAAGGTACTGAGAGTGTCTCACGTTCTACTAGACTTTTATGTCTTCAAATTTTGATTGATACATTCTCTCTTCAGAGAGGTTGATAGATCATAAGCGGTTGACATCAAAGATCTTTGTGAGATAATCTTGGTCTTAGTGTGTCAGATTAATTTGTCTACTTTGTTTTGGTTAAAAGTGAAAAGGCTAGAGGACTATGCTCTACTCCCTTTTTGGGTAGTATCAAAAACTCAGATCCTTGAATCTGGAACCAGTCCCCATGTGGTATCTTTTGTGAGTCACCTTTAGATAGGGTTAACCATAGTGGACATTCCCTTAATTAGGTCAACCACATGGATGGAACCTCAAGTGGTAATAGCCATTTTCACCATGGTAGTGATAGCCACTATATAAATGTCCTTGTGGAGGAAATCTTCATAGGTGTGGTCTCTTATTGGGTTGTGAGATCTCCCTAGCAGCTCTTGATTGATTAAATTCTTGAACTGTGTCAAAACCTCGGTGCGCCAGGATTGGAGTTCACCCTCTTGAGGTTGCAAAAGTTGTAGAGTTAGAGCATTACTACAAACCTTAGTGAGGCCAAATTTTCATTTTCTAGGAATATGTACATTATTGAAAAACTTTTTGGAACATACACAGGTAATATTTCTAGGGATTAGAACAATAAGTCACTATTGCTTGTTCATGTGCAAGGTTTCTTTTTCCCTTGCTCATTGTTTTTAGATGATTTCTTTCTTCCCTTGCTTGTTGTTTTGCGTGCTTGATATCTTCTTGGTTACTTGAAACAAATTGTTGCATGGATTTTCAAAATTTGCATAACAATCTGATACTGAAACACTAAAAAATTACAAAATTTGAGCAAAAATCCTATCCTAGATTGAGAACTGAATAGTATGTCAGAGAATAGCCAGCGTTGTGTCTCAAAATCTATCTTGAAATTTGTGCGTCAAAATCTATGCCAGAACTGTCAAACAATGTCCTTTTATCACATGAGATTTCACTTTTTGAGCATTCTTTCACACGAGACAACTCATTCTCGTACGTAGCCTGGTACTTCCTTGTGCGAAGCAGCATTCTCTCATGTGAACCTATTCCAAAATTT
Organism: Chamaecyparis obtusa; assembly: GCA_027943335.1. NCBI lineage: Eukaryota > Viridiplantae > Streptophyta > Pinopsida > Cupressales > Cupressaceae > Chamaecyparis > Chamaecyparis obtusa. Next base: position 55,764 of record BSBK01009934.1, read on the forward strand.
TCAAAATAGTGAGTTGATTCTTGTCCCTTCCAGTCTTCCTCGATCAATCCAGATTATAGTAGGTCACTTCCCCCACTATTGCTCAACATCCAAATGAACTTAAATGGTATCATGTTGCACAAAATGACTCTTGGTCTTCTTTCTTCCACATCTCCCATCTCGTCCTAGTCTCCCATTTCCATCCTTTCCCTTCTTCCTAAACTCTTCATGCCTTCTTGATTCTTTTCCTCTTATTAGCTAGTCTTCTTTCTTCTATTTATCTCTTCTATCACTTCCATGCTTGATTTCTCCTCTTCCAAAACCATGAATTTCCACTATCTTGTTATGGAACCTCTCTTGAAAATGGATGATCTCGAACTCATTACTCAATTCAAAGAGTATTATTCCAAAAAAACCATGAGTGATAAATTTATCATAAAAATAAAGGAAAAATTAATTGAATTAGATGCCTTTGCTAGGATCATATGCATGATCTTGTCATGACCTCCTTCTTCCAAATGTCTTTCATCTTCTAAGTCTTTTCATTCTTCCTCATCTTCCAATTCTTCTTCCTCCACTAGGTCTTCACCTTCCTCTTCTCCACGATCTTGTTCCTCTTCTACTTCCCCAAGAGTCTTACTCCTCACCTCAAGACATACCATGTTGAGCAATGTGATAACCCTTATGATACCTCTTCCATGGAGAGTGACACACCCATCTTTGAAGACTATGATGACTATGATGATGAACAATATAATGATACCTATGACACCACTATTCCTAAGAGTCCTCCCCATCGTGTGCTTATGCTTACTAGAAATGGGACATCACATTGGAAATATCATGATGGTGATCCAAATGATTCTGATTTTGAAAGAAACTTTGATTATTTCTATGCACAAAACCTAGATGATCCATCTATTTCACGTGAAGAAGAGAAAGCTTTCTGCACTGATTATAAACATCAATACTATAAGGATCTCTCCTCTAAGAACTCTTAGGCTAAAAATAAAGATTATATTCTCAATAAAGATCATGCTAATGTTGAACCTTTGTCTTGTGATGATTCTCTTCCATCCCCTACTTCCTCCAATACCCATACATTTTCTAAAGCTTCCAAGTCTTTCCAATCTTTCACAAATCCTTCATCTGAAAAAAATCCTAATACTTTTCGTGCAGTTCCCTATAGTTATCCTCAAGGGCCACCTCTTAAAGAAACTCAAGCTAACCTTCACTTGGTTGCAAATATTTTCAATAATACTAAACCTAAAGAGCCTAAGCCTTTATACACTATAATGACTACTTCAACTAGTCCTTCACCATCTCTTCCAAAGTCTTCCATACAATTGTAGCATGATCCCTTGTCCTTAGAAGTGGCTCCATGTCAAGAGGACTCTAAAAATGATAAAGAAAAGAACATAACAAAAGATCAAGATCAAGAACCCTCCATGTCATCCACTCCTTTTCATGATGTCTCTTATCCGCTTCAGGGTTCTTTTGATCCTGCACACCCTTTCTCATTCATTCCACTATGTCTTAAGTCTTCTCCTAAGAAAGATCATGCTACTACTTACACTTTTGAGTTTATTGACAATAAAAATAACATTACTACAATTGTTCTTTCCAAATATGATACTTCCATTAAGGTTGCTAAAAATGGTGTTGTTACTTCCAATGTTAAGCCTATTGAAAATCAAGAGAAAAATTATGCGCTTATGCTATCCAAAGATTCTTGTCAAGATCAATGTCTTCCATCTTATTCTAGCACTCCATGTTCATTTCCACTTTCTAATCTTCCCAAGTCTTTGCAAGATTTGAACAATCCTATCAAAGAAGGTGCTCATATTCAAGATGTCCATGATTCTATTGAAAATCCTAATGCTCACTCTAAAGGTGCTGATGTCCTTGGTTGTCATATAAATGTTGATGAATTTGTTGATTATCCTTTTGAGTCTTCCACTTCCATTCTTGGACCTCTTCCACCACTACAAAGGTCTTCATATCTACCTTCCATCTTGGGTCCTTATGTCCCTTCACTTTCCCCTCCTAACTCTCCCAATTTTCCATCCATCTTGGGTCCTTACATCCCTCCATCTCCCATCTTTCCTCAAGATCAACATAGATGCATACCCTTGAATCCTTTTCATCCACCCACCCATCTAAACCAGTCATATCCTCCTTCTTTCACCAATCCCAATCTTTTTGGAAGTAACTTGAATGTTCAATACAAGAGAAAGAAACAATACAAGAATCCATCAAAAAAATAAGATCACCATGTCTCCTCTGATTGACATAGAGGCATAACGTCAAAAGAGATATCTAAGAAAAACACTACAAGACAAGTATGGGTTCCAAATTCCATCATTAAATATATTCTCTCTAGATCATCAAAAAGAAATGAAAATCCTATGGCTATATGGATTCCAAAGTCTCTCTTGAAAGAGTATGGTGTTGAGCAACAAGTGAAGTTGACATTCAGGCTTCCAAAGGCTTCCACTTCATCTTCTTCCAAAAATATTCTTCCATTCCATGTACCTAAACCACAACCTCTGCTATCCATTCACCATATTCCTTCACGTATTACTTCATTCACATTTCCTCCATCCTCTCGCCACCCTTCAAGGTGTGTATTGATGTTGATTTTGCCTTCCTTTCCATCTACCCTTTCAAAATCCTTCCATTCATTATCCTTCTACCTTCTATCCCTTTTCTTCATTTGCCTATTCCTCCTATCTTCCAACCTCACTCGCTTTACATAAAACCTTATCCTCTATTTTTCTCTTCCATATTCCTTTCCCTATCAGCATCTTTAAGCATATCATTTTGAATCCTTGGCACATCATGGTTTATCCTTTAAATGAGAATTATCTAAAAATATTTCCTTCTTCCAAGAAAAAAACAAAAATATAAAAATATAAATGAAAAAATTGAAAATGTGCCTTGGTGGAAACCTGGAAACAGGCGCCTTGGTAGAAAAAGTAAAGAGAAATAAATTCATCCTATGGTGAAAACCACTCCCTTGTGGCACCTTGGATAAGTACCATGATGAAAACCTGGCAATCAGACATCATGCGTAGTTCTTCTACACATTTCATCCATTCCATCTTCTCTCTTTGATCTTGACAATGTTGACTTATACACGAACATTTGGCTATTTTGTGAGCCATCTTATGATGATCTCGCTTTCATTCCCTTCCTATTTATCCTTCATATTTATTTTCCTCCATTCATTCTATCCTTTCACCATCCTTGTCACCTTTGGTCTTGATCTAATAAAAAATAGTAGAATACCATGCTTTGAAGTGTCTTGACATGTCTACTCCTTTGGACTGCATCCTTTCCTACTCTTGCATTATGATTTTGTGACTTATCCTATGCTGGCCTTTCATTTCTTGTCCAAATGCACTTTACATGACAATTTTTCCCTAGCTTGGGTACCCTTGAGGAGTTTTCCCTTGAGGATTTTTTCCCTTCATTATCCTTCCTTCTCTTGTCTTCCATCTCCTCCACTAGCTTGTTAATCCCTCTTGTTTTCCACCTTGCTAGACATTGGGACTACACGATGTGATCTTGCTTGGGAGTTTGATGGCCATTCTATCTGGGGGCATCCTTTGTACATGCAGAAGTGGTACTGCCTATTGAGGTTGAAATGCCATCACTAAGAATCAGAATGCATGGTCTAGTAACTAATGATGACTACAAAGTGTCTAGGTTGCAAGAACTTGAACTACTAGATGAGTAGAAATAAGAAGCATATGATCATCTCAGAGTGTATCAGAAGATAATGTCTAGAGGCTACAACAAGAAATTCAAACACGGAGAATTTTAGGTTGACGATCTAGTCCTGAGAGAGAATCCTAAAAATCAATCACATAGAGAATGCAAAGGTAAGTTTGAACCCAACTATCTGGGTCCCTTTATTATCACTGCTACTTTTGGCTCTAGTGCCTATCAACTCTCAATGACTGAAGGAGAATAGCTCTAAGAACCAATCAATGTTCTCCATCTGAAAAAATTCTACGCCTAAGGCATTCAGTCTATGGTAAAATGTCCTGAGAAAAAATTATAAAAATAAAAAAAAGTCCTAAAAAAATGAACATCTTGGTGAAAACCTAGCAATGGGAACTTTGATGATTTACAAAAAAATCAAAAAATATAAAAAATATCAATTTATATATATATATACAAAAAAATTGAAAAAATAAAAAATACAAAAAAATGAGAAAAAGAAAAAAGTGCCTTGGTGAAAACCTGGAAACAGGCGCCTTGGTAGCAAAAAAAATAGAATCTCTACCAAGATGGTGAAAACCAAGCAAACGGGTGCCACTTGTTTCAAAATACTCCATCTATTAGTGGAATCTTGGTCTTTCCCAGCTTTCAGTCTGCTTTAGTCTGTATATATCCTTATTTCAATAAGTCAGTCTATACACCAATCTGCAAAAATGTCTCTATCTTATCAATGCTTAACATTTGGGAGCACCCACTGTCATATCCTATGGTCTCCAGTATACCTCAAAAGTGTCATATCCAATTAGAGTCCTTAAAAGCTTCATTCGAGTCAGTCAGTCAGTCTCCTCTCTAGAAAGGATTTTGCATCTACAACAACATAATCAAACAATAACAATAAAATGAAAACAATTTGTGCTTCACATGCTTTTATCTCCTTGTATGCTTCCTAATTCACATTGAGATTTTTGCATATTATGTTCCCTTAAGATCTTTGATGATGTCCTTTACAGGATTTAGAGAGTGATGAATGGGGGCATAATCTTTTCTTTGTCTTCTACTTGTATGTAAAAATTTAACAACTTAGGAAATTCTGGATTGAAATGGTGTCCGTCTGTAAGAGCTTCTATCTCAGATTGGATGGCCATGAGTACCTCGATCATTGATACCTAGAAAATTCAAGGAATTTTGATCTAACTATTATCTTTTTGAGTACATTATTTCTCCTACTGTGAAACACTATCTTACCTAAGGATGTGAATGATAAAGGGTCACTACAGGTAATTCACACTGGATTTAGAATGATCTCTTGACTGCTTGATGTGTTTGTAATGCAAGATGTATTCAGGTCATCACAACATTTATGTTTTGATGCTTATACAAATTGCTATATCAAATTGGACATGATATTCAGGTCATCCTAGCTTTTGTGCCTTGGTGCTTATATCTAATCTGACATTCTAAAAACAAAACCAATATTCATATGTCCATGGTTGTCTAGCTAGTGGGTGTTGTATTGATTCTTGAGCATACAAATCGATATTCATATGTCTATGGTTTTATAACTAGTGGGCATTGTATTGATTTATCCGGTTACCTAAACATTCAATGATGAGAAAGACCGACACATGATCAGTGACTCAGTCCTAGGTCCTAGGTCTAAATTACATTTTGCACTTTGCATGATCTCACAAAGGCTATATAAACTTCAATGCTTAAACGATTCTTCAAATTGCATCTTCGAATCTCAAAAGAGCTTAATCCTACAAGAAGGTTCCTCCAACAAAACATCAAGTAGAATTCTTTTTCGGGATCAAAATAAAAATCTTAGATCATTCATATTATTAACTACTTGCATAATCAACCTTCAATCATCATAGAAATCTAGAATTCAACTTAACTAATTATCTTACATCAAACTATCAAAATTTCAACTTGGTCAACTATGGTCAACTCATGGTTTAACCTAGTCAAACTTGGTCTCCAAGACCTCCAAACAATGTAGAACGTGTCCCTAGATGTGTACAATGATGTAGGAGCATCCTGGGTGTAAGAGCAATCTTGCATCACCCAAAAATATTTATGTTTTTGTATTCAATAAGGGCTATCTTGTGCAGAGCTGCTATTTATGGAAACTTGCTATTTTTAGTAAGTTGGTCATAAAACTTGAAATGTTCTGATTCTACATGTGGAGGTTCATCTTGGTCATATCAGCCTACCAGGAAAGCTTCATGGCTAGATCAGGTCTAGTTTTGAAGATATTGAAGATTTTCGGTATTGGCAGCAGGGTACAGAAACTTTGAACTCAGTTTTGAAGGCTTTAGAGGCCCTGAATGAAGTTGAAAATTTGGGTGACCAGCACTTGCACCAATCAAGCATGTAAAGCGCTTCGTGGCATTTTTGAAATGGGGTTATAATAGTCAATCAGGTCAATTGGTGATGACTTATGGTCTCCGAAAGTCGGGCCACCTAAAATGGCAGAAAATAATTTTTCTTCAAAATTTTTGTTCAGGTTTCAAAAGTTATTTTGAGCCAACTTTGATGTAAAAAATTGAAAAATAAAATAATTCTAAGTTTGGTCGGCCCTTAGGGCTAAATTTTTGGAACCTTCTCGGGTGGTGGAAAATGCCTATATAAAGAAGGCCCGTAGTGTTGTCTAGGGCAGTTCTGGGTAGTAGATCTAGGTATTGATTCGAGGCTTAGTCCTATAGAATATTGTAAGGGAATGCCCATGTGGCTTTGCATATTGTAATTCTGAAAGTTTTTAATTCTACATTTGTGGAGATAATAAGAAGCCAATTTTATGTTCTTGCATATTGTTATTGTTTCTCTATTTTTGTTATGTGTTTATGGTATTAAGGGGAGCACCCTTCATCAAGTGGTATCAGAGCAGGAGTTCTTGAGTGTGTAAATAGATTGTCAAATGTGAGGTAGTTTGCACCAAGACCATGGTTAGGGTTTCAATGCACATCGTGAAAATGCCTCCACGAAGGGAACGTGGCGGAAGAGTTGGTGTTGAAACACCTGAGGTCAGAGCGTTCTAGAGACAAGTGCGAGCATTGCAAGAGGAGATTCACAGAGGAATGAATCTTAATGTTAGAGATGAAAGCAAGGATGAAGCTGAAGAAGAAGATCAAGAAGGAGAAGTTGAAGTTGTGAACCCGGAGGAAGATATTGAGGATCCTGATAGGGTCAAATTCGTGAAGGCCAGACTGAAAGGTCATGTGAAGATCTGGTGGCAAGAGATTCAATTGGAGTGAAATAGAAGAGGGAAAGATAAAATCACAAGATGGGATCAGATGGTAGATAAACTGAAGTGATAATTCATCCCTGTTGATTATGAGCTTGACCTACTGAAGAAAATGCAAAGTTTGAAGCAAGCAGGACGATCTGTTTAGGAGTATACAAAGGAGTTCTATTGAATCCTCATCAGAACAGGCCATGCGGAAGCTGATAAGGAGAAAGTTGCTTGTTACCTTAATAGGTTGAGGCCAAGCATTCGGGAGGAGCTGAATCTAGTTCAAATGAACAATATTGAAGAGGCATACTAGTTTGCCCTAAAAGTACAGGAAAAGTTGAATAAGAAGTTTGAGAGCAGACAAAATGGAAGAGGTCACGATGGATGATCTGGTGGATGGTCATATGGAGGTTGAAATGAAGATTCAAAAAAGAAGGATGAGGCTAGTAGTAGTCAAAATTAGAGAGGAAACAATTCCAATCATTTCCAAGATCAGAATAATAGAGATCAGAGAGGAAGAGGAAGAGGACAAGGATCAGGAAGAGGAGGCTTCCATGGAACATGTTTTCACTGTGGAGAAGAAGGTCATAGGGCATTTGAATGTCCTCAATGCCAAGGAAGGATAGATAGGAGGAATGAAGGCTAGGCCAGAGTGGCACATGTAGATGAAGATGCCAGATCCTCAAATTTTGAAGATGCTGAAAGAGGAGAAACATTGATCAATAGAAGAGTCCTGTTGAGTAGTGAGAATGAACCTAAACAAAGGAGGAGCCTATTTTGCACTAGATGCAAGTGTGAGGGTACATGCTGTGATGTGATTATCGATAGTGGAAGCACTGACAATTTGGTGTCAGAAGAGATGGTGACAAAGTTGAAGCTCAAGAGACAAAAACACCCACATCCATATCGAATTGCCTGGGTGCAAGATGACCACAAGGTCATGGTCAGTGAACAGTGCCTGGTAAAGTTTAAGATCGGTGGGTACTAAGATGAGGTACTATGTGATATCATATCTATGGATGCATGTCATATGTTGTTGGGTAGACCATGGCAGTTTGACAGATGTGTTGTACATGATGGTCGTGCGAATACCTATTCCCTGACAAAGGATGGAATGCAACATAAGCTAAAGCCATTGAAGGAGACCGAAGGAAAGGTATGTGGTAATGCAAGAATAACATTTCTTGATGGAAGAAAATTCCTAGATGGTATGAGGCATGAGCATGTGTGTTTTGCTTTAATTCCAAAAGCTGGTAAAGAAGAAGTAGAGGATGTACCTATAGAGGTTGTAGATTTGTTGAATGAGTTTTCGGATATTGTATCTAATAATGTACCTGATGGATTACCACCAATAAGGAAGATCTGACATCAGATGGATTTGATTCCAGGAGCTAGTTTTCCAAACAAGGTAGCACATAGAATGACACCAGCAGAAAGTGAAGAGTTGAACAAACAAGTACATGGGTTATTGCAGAGGGGGTTGATTCGAGAGAGTCTAAGTCCCTATGCTGTACCAACGGTATTAGCACTAAAGAAGAATGGAGAATGGAGGATGTGTACAAATTCCAGAGCAATAAACAAGATCACAATCAAGTATAGGTTTCCATTGCCATGAATGGATGATATTATGGATTTTTTGAGTGGAGCTGTGTATTTCTCAAAGATAGATTTGAATAGTGGATATCACCAGATTCGGATCAGAGAAGGAGATGAATGGAAAACTACCTTCAAGACAAAGGAATGACTGTATGAGTGGTTAGTCATGCCTTTTGGGCTAACCAATGCACTGAGCACTTTCATGCAGCTCATGAATGAGGTTCTGAAAGAATTTTTGGGTAAGTTTGTCATTGTGTACCTAGATGATATTTTGATCTTTAGTAAGACATTGGAAGAGCATATGATGCATATTCGTATGGTGTTTGAGAAACTAAGAGATGAGAAATTATTGATTAATTTGAAGAAGTGCAGTTTTGTGAAGAAAGAGTTAGTGTATTTGGGCTTTTTAGTTTCAACAGAAGGTCTAAATATGGACCCAGAGAAGGTACAAGCTATCCTTGAATGGCCTACTCCAAGGAGTGCTACTGAGGTAAGATCTTTTCATGGTCTAGCTAGTTTTTATAGAAAGTTTATCAGAAATTTCAGTAGTATTTGTGGTCCCTTGACTGAAACAATGAGAGGGGATAGAAAAGAGTTTAAGTAGACTAATGGGGCAGAAAAGAGTTTTCAATTGTTGAAACAAAAAGTTACAGAACAACTTGTTTTAGCACTTCCAGATTTTAATAAGGTGTTTCAAGTAGACCGTGATGCTAGTGGTACTGTAATAGGAGCTGTTATGAGCCAAGAAGGTAAACTTGTTGCTAATTTCAGTGAGAAGTTAAATGATGCCAAGAGAAAATATTCTGTTTATGATCAAGAATTTTATGCTATAGTTCATGCATTGAAGAAGTGGAGACACTATCTACTTCCTAAGGAGTTTGTTTTGTATACTGATCATCAAGCTTTGCAATATTTGAATAGTCAAGGAAAGTTGAATCAGAGGTATTTGAAATGGGTTAAGTTTTTGCAGAGTTATACATTTGTTTTGAAACACAGAAGTAGAAAGTCTAATAGGGTTGCAGATGCTCTTAGCAGAAGGCAACTATTACTGACAAAAATGCAGATTGAAGTGGTTGGGTTCAAGGAACTCAAGAATTTGTATCCAGAGGATCCTGATTTTGGTGAAGCTTGGAAAGCTTGTACAGAACCTGTTACTCTAGACAGGATGAAATGGCTAGATTTTATCATCCAGGATGATATGCTATTTAGAGGGAGTTAGTTGTGCATTCCATGAAGTTCTATGAGGGAGAATCTCATCAAGAAGAAGCGTAGCAGAGGATTGGCTGGATATTTTGGTCATGATAAAACCCTTGCTTTAGTTAGTGAAAATTATTATTGGCCACAGTTGCAGCAAGATGTCAAGAAGTTTGTATAGAGTTGCAGAGTATGTTAGATGGTGAAAGGAGTGAAGCAGAATACAGGGTTGTATCAGCCCTTACATGTACCAGAGAAACCTTGGGAGGATATTAGTATGGACTTTGTTCTTGGTTTACCATGGACACATCAGGGACATGATTCAATTTTTGTAGTAGTTGACAGATTTTTGAAGATGACACATTTCATTCCCTGCAAGAATACTAATGATGTTGTTCATATAGAAAAATTGTTTTTCAGAGAAGTAGTGAGACTACATGGTTTGCCAAAGACCATAGTTTTAGATCAAGACACTAAGTTTGTTGGATATTTTTAGCGTACATTGTGGAAGAAGTTGAAGAAAGATTTGAAGTTCAGTTCATCACATCATCCACAGATTGATGGACAGACAGAGGTGGTGAATGGGAGTTTGGGAAATTTGTTGAGATGTTTGGTTGGAGATAGGCCAACAAGATGGGATTTGATTTTACCATAGGAAGAATTTGCATACAATAATTCTGTCAACAGGAGCACTAGAAAATCACCATTCCAAATTGTATATGGGAGTAGTCCAAGAAATGCATCTAAGTTGAGAAAGATAGATAAAGGAGAAATAAGTAGTGCTGAAGCTGAGGATTTTGCAGAACACTTGAAGAACATCCAGGAGGAGGTGAGGAAGCATATTACCAAGATGAATGCACAGTATAAGGCTAAGGTAGATGAGAAAAGGAGGCATAAGGAATTCCAGGTGGGAGATGAAGTCATGGTTCATTTGCGAAAGGAAAGATTTTCAGTTGGTACATATAACAAATTGAAAATGAAGAAGTTTGGGCCATGTAAGATACTGAAGACGCATGATTCAAGAAATGCATATGAGGTAAAATTGCCTAGTGAGCTGAATATTTCACTAGTGTTTAACATTTTAGATTTGCAGAGTATCATGAAGGAAGTGTTGAAGATGAGGTTACAGCAGCATAGTGGAGTATTCCAGCAAGTAGTTCAAATACCAAGGAGATTGAAGACATACTGGATAGTCGTGTTGGCAGAAGCACAAGGAACAGGACATATCAAGAGTATTTGGTCAAATGGAAAGGATGATCTGATGAAGATTCATCATGGCTAACAAAGGAGGAGGTTAATCCTCTTGGTTTTCCTCTGCACACGTGAGTCGTGATGGGGTCACTTCTTGAATTACCTCAGGTGTCTTATGCAAGAGCATCCTGGGTGTAAGAGTAATCTTGCATCACCCAAAAATATTTATGTTTTTGTATTCAATAAGGGCTATCTTGTGCAGAGCTGCTATTTATGGAAACTTGTTATTTTTAGTAAGTTGGTCATAAATCTTGAAATGTTCTGATTCTACATGTGGAGGTTCATCTTGGTCATATCAGCCTGCCAGCAAAGTTTCATAGCTAGATCAGGTCTAGTTTTGAAGATATTGAAGATTTTTAGTATTGGCAGTAGGGTACATAAACTTTGAACTCAGTTTTGAAGGCTTTAGAGGCCCTGAATGAGGTCAAAAATTTGGGTGACAAGCACTTGCACCGATCAAGCTTGTAGAGCACTTTGTGGCATTTCTGAAATGGGGTTATAATAGTCAATCGGGTCAACTGGTGATGACTTATGGTCTCCGGAAGTCAGGCCACCTGAAATGGCAGAAAATAATTTTTCTTCAAAAATTTTTGTTCAGGTTTCAAAAGTTATTTTGAGCCGACTTTGATGTAATAAATTGAAAATTAAAATAATTCTAAGTTTGGTCGGCCCTTAGGGCTAAATTTCTGGAACCTTCTCAGGCGGTGGAAAATGCCTATATAAAGAAGGCCCGTAGTGTTGTCTAGGGCAGTTCTGGGTATTGATTCAAGGCTTAGTCCTATAGAATATTGTAAGGGAATGCCCATGTGGCTTTTCATATTGTAATTCTGAAAGTTTTTAATTCTACATTTGTGGAGATAATAAGAAGCCAATTTTTTGTTCTTGCATATTTTTGTTGTTTCTCTATTTCTGTTATGTGTTTATGGTATTAAGGGGAGCACCCTTTATCATACAACCAATTCTCAAATCAATTAACATACTTCTCAACTATAACACTAAATTTTCTTTTCAGATTTCAATTTTTATCGCGAAGGGGACATGGTATTGCACATCATTCTAGTCTGTAAATCAAATATTTCTTTTAGTGATCAAGACAACAACCACATCTAGTTGCTGACTCATCAAAATTCCTCGTTGCTTGGGTAAAATCTATCATCGCTTGAGGCATATCAGATTCATCGAGATCCATATCAATATGGTATCTTAATCTATCTTGTAAACTGTATCAGCTTTTCATAACCATCGGTTCATTAGTGTTATTTCCTTGGTTCTTTGTAACTGATGGGTTCAGGATGTGATACCAATATAATTCATACAAGGACAATCAGGTGTGGAATTAGTCACTCACTTCTTCGCAATCATAAGGTTCAGAATTAGGCATTTTGGCACTTTTTCGTTATCACCAGTTCGTTGATGTTATAGTTAACATTATCTTTGGTCATTCAGGACCTAACATCTTCAAATCTTTCAATTGGTTTTTGTTTCGGAATCAGTTCATCTTTCAAATCAGTTTCAATCTCAAACATCTTTATCATACACAGACTATCTTTGAACCACTTCATTTCGCACAGTAATTCAAAGAGGGGCAAAATGTAATACCCCAAAAATGGGCTATAGGTTCATTAACCTCTTATATCAAAAATTTGAATGAAATTGACATCAAAGTCCTAACCTAAGGCACATCTGCACATTATCAAATTTAATTGATTATCCTAAATTCTGCATCAGGGAATATTCCTAGAAATATTCCTTATTTATCATAATTATTCTTAATTTAATAATTATTTGGCAATAAATGATATTTATCCTAAAGATAATTAATTGAATATGCTGAATATTTGATTAATTAATTTAATTCTACAACTTAATTATTTAATTGAATTTAATTATATTTATTCCTAATTATTATTATTTAAATTTGACAATAAATCAAAATTCCTATCATTAATTGATTAAATTCTTATTTAATTAATTAAAGCAAGTTGTCATATTTAATGATATTTTTTTTTAATAAAGTTTGATTTTAATAATTGATTAACCAATAAATCAATTGTTATTTTTAATTCTAAAATCAGTTAAGTTGAGAATAAATCACATTATTTATTAAATTAATTCATAATTATCATGCACAATCAGAAAAATAGTTAACTTTAAATCATTTATGAATTTCAAGTTGTCAACTTTCTAAACTCAACATCTGATGATGAGTTGAAAAAGTGAACTAAAACTCTATTTTGAGTTAAAAGGCTATTTTTGGATGATTTGCATATTTTTGTGAATTAATTATCTCTAATTTCTTATTAACTCAAAAATCAACCTTGTTAGGGATTTTTCTTGTAGGATCAAACTTGGCAAAGGTACGGGCTTGATTCTCAATTAAAAGGGACTCCACGTTTGCAAGAAAAGCCTAATTGATGAGGATTGGATAAGATCCTCCTTCTGCTTCGAGCTCCACAGGACTAAGGTGGGTATTGCCTATTAATGATTCACTATGTTTCAAGTAAACATTCAAATGGTGGATAGGGTCTTCACTACTATACTATCTAGGCTTTAGATTACTTAAACAAAGATCACTCTGTAGACAGCTGAGAATCATTCTGATACAGAGGATAGGCATAGAAACCTATGAATGTGATAGCATAGACAATGGACTAAGGATATTCATCCTTCTTCTTTTTATGTGTACAACTCAAGGAAGGCTAACCTTTTAATTCAATTCTCTCTTTAAGGAATCAACAGATTGAAACTATATCACTTAGATACAGTTCTTTCACAATATACACAAACTTAGAAGCTGAAATGTACTGGTAATGATATTTTGTTTTGATGAAAAGGATTTCAATAACATCCCAAACCTTACATAGACCAGTGCCTGGTTCATTGGGCATCAGATTCAAACATCACAATGCAAAAATATTATGAACAAAGGAACATCAGCATAGTTTGAAATGTTTACATGCCTTACATAAAACATACCTCATCAATCAAGTTCTTCTTATGAATCCACCTGTGTATTTCAAACATGCAACTCCTTACTCATAGGATTTAACCCTCCCCTAGGAAGAGACCTTAGAATAGACAATACATAACCAACATCCACTAGAAAGATAAGATTAAAATACCCTTGATATTCAATCTTATACACATCTGAACACAAATCTTAAACCACAGTTATCCCTTGAATAACTCTATTGCTAATCATTCCTTAAATGATTAATAACAGACAAGACTAAAACATCCTTAATGTATCATTCTATATGATTCAAAGACATAAATGGAGACAACTTGATATAAGAATAAAAAGTGTTGCAATTCATTCATAAACAAGCAAAAAATTGCTTCTTACAATGATGTTCTTCTCTAAAATTCAAACAAAATCTAAACACTAAATATGCAAAGAAAGGAGAAAATATTACAATAGTTCACATGGAATCCTATCTTGAAATTCAAGAAAAGAGGCAGACATAGTCTGAAACCCCCTAGAACCTAGTGGAGAATCAAAACAGGAACCCCTAAAAATGAGAGGGAAAAAGAATAAATAACAGAAGGAGAAAACCCTAAACTCAAAGCCTGATCAACACCTGTCTTCTACAAATCTACTTTCAAAAGCCCTCTCTCTCTCCTCTGAGATCTGATATCCTCGGGCACTTCAAAATTTTATTTTATTTGCCCCTTCATATCTGATCTACTTTGTCCTTTATTCTCTGATCTTATCCTTTCATCTACTAGAAAATCTGATTCATTCCCCTTGTCAGTTCTGCAAAATCCATCAGGAAAAATATCTTCAAAATTTGAACCCGGATGCAAATGCCTTTACTGCTCTCATCAACTCAATCAAATCGGATTCTAACTGTCATCATTGCATCCATCATCCTTTGGAGTTTCCAAAAAGATATTATACTACTACGTTTGGACAAAAATTGGATCTGTAGCATTAAAAACTCTGAGTAGGTTCCTAGCGTGAAAATTTTCAAAATTATCCCCAATGTTGAACTTTGTGATTTTTTAAATCTCTTATTTATCTGTAATTCTGCACATGCCACTAGAAAATACCACTTGTCATCTTCTCATTCGCTGCTCAGACTAACCCATCTTTAACCCTAGGTGATCTAGAGATTTGGAGACTACATTAGTCTCCAAATCTCTGGAGTTATTTCTTAACTATGGTTCCTTTCTAAGACTTGGAGAATGTCTCTAGTCTCCAGATCTCTAAGTCTCTAGATCTCCAAATAAATCTTCCAGCAACCTGGTGATAAATGCTATCTCTCAATCTCAAAACTAGTTGCCTCTAATTGCTTGCATCATGAGATCTCGCGACCGGCGGTTAGTCTTAGACTCTCCAATTCATTAGGCTCTAACAGCTAACATTATGAGATTGGGCGACTGTAGGTCTCGAGGTCTCTAAATGCCATCACTAACCATCATGACTTAGCGACCAACTGCATCTCTAGGTCACTTGATTTTTGCCTAACCGCCAGTTGCACTCCGTGACTTCGTGACTACATCACACATGTCACCCTCTTCCATCTCATCTCACTGGCTGTCTTTCTACAAAATTTCTTTATTCTGGGCCCGCTGGCATAGAAATCAAGGTGACCAGTCAGCTGCATGCGTGGACAGAGCCTCCTCTACCCTTCAATCTATTTCATATGTTTGGAGGGTTGCTTTTAAACACTTTAACTTCCCCATTTCGGATGAATATGGGACAATTAGTTTTGCAAGTTTTAAATATTCCTGTCAAAATATCTGTTATTACCCAGCTAGCACATGCCCCAAGGTAGGCCCATAAGGTGCATGAGGTAGCATAAGCCTCCATTCTTCTTGCTTTATATTCAAAGTGAGTAGCACAAGTTATAAATATTGTAAAATATTGAAATAGTGTGCATGTGGGATTATATGTTAATACACTATTTTCCTTTGGTCGCCAGCATTCTCCATTTTCCCTTGTATAGACTCTTCCTTGCAGCCTCATGTTTAACTTAGTATTGAAAACTATTGTGCACAGGCATCCATTCAAATTTATGCAACCTTTTACATGTTTATAGGGAGACAAAAATTTATATGCACCTTGGTCTTTTTCCTTGTCGACTAACTGCTCACACAACATCCTATCTGTGAACACCCCTCCAAATAGGCCCCTTTTATGCTAAAATATGGCCTCCCACATATATTGCACTATTTTCCCCTTCCTTACCTCACGCGTTCCATCACCAATGCATGAGCTACCTTTATATTCACGCTTGCAGCCAACCTGCGAACTCCTTATTTCCTCATATTTGGCTACTCATTTCATAAATTACACTGGCAATTAGAAAATCTTTACCATGTGTTAATTTGGTGCTGGCCTTTAGATGTTAATTGCATAGGCCCCCTTTTTATATTCTCCAATATATCATGCAGGGAATCACTTCAAACTAGCATCCCCTCCATTTGTATTTGCGTAAGTTCCTTCATTTTTTCTTCAACACTTTCCTTCCATGTCACTCCATTGCGTAGGCCCTTTTGGCTTTTGAAACCTCAAGCAAAAACATCCTCATGTTGACATTGTTTTAACACTGGCAGTGTTTCATTTGGATGTCATGCACTAAAAGTCCTTCCTCCCATTTCATTAGTGCAGGGACTAGCTTTTCATAACATGAAGCCTTTGCATATCTCACAAGCCTCCTCCTTAGCACAAGTGTACATCAAAAAAAGAAATAAAAAATCATATGTCCCCTTATTTGCATAAGAAGCCTTCCAATGTGCTTGGGCCTATTCCATTTTACTTGTGCAAGGATGCAAGTGTGTGGGTCCCTTGTTGGTAGCACGTGAGGCCTCTCTCTTGCACAGGGCTTCTCTTATCACTTCATGGCATGCCCCCAATTTCATTGCATACATTGCACAAGGCCATGCTTATGACATGGAGCCCTCCATTTCAATGTGTAAACAGCTCCGTTGAAATTGCAGAGGTCTCCTTTGGTGACTGGGAGCCCCTAGAATTATCTACCGCTGGCCTCCACTCAACACGCCAGCCTCAAACCTTTTATCACACTCTAATATTGTTCTTAAACATGAACTCCCTTTGCAATATAGACTGCTAGCTTCCATGTGTTACAATGAAGCCTCTAATTTCATGTACAGGCCTTCCTCTTTATTCAGTACACTGGCTTATCCATTGTGTATGCGCAAGGCACTTCATAATGTGTTGACTTCATATAAAGCATGCCTCCTTATTGCTTTGTCTTTCCCCCATGTCTGGCCTCTCACAATTCATTGTTTATCTTCCATCACACATGCGTAAGTTCCCTCAGCTTGCGGGCAATATACATTATGCAAGGCAACACCTTTGTTCTGCGTGAAGCACTTCAACATGTGTTTGATCTTCTTTTTCATGTCATGCTTAGCTGCTTTACATTTTCCTCATCTCCTTTGCAATTAGTACACACCTTGCAGCCCTCAAGTCTCCATTTTATATGTAGGTAATAATGTATGTGAGTTGCCCATCATTTGGCTTAGTGTATGCCAATTTATCAACATATAGGCACTCCTTATTTTGGACATCCAAGTGCTCGAGTAAATTGAGAGATTGGTACTCCTCATGACCCTTCCCTCCAAAGCACAATACAAGTCCAATAATACATTCTATGGCTCTAGGGGTACTATGCCATATCCATATATCAGATTAAGATACTTCTCCCAATTTCTAAAATTTACTTTTTATTTGCACTTGGATATGTGAAATCATCATAAACTTTGTTTAGATTAGCCCTCGCAAAAATAGAAATCTATGCCACGAGGCCCAACCACAGATCTTGGTAGAAGACTTGAATACAAAGAATGCCAGGACATAATTCATATCTCAAAATAATCACCCAACACAAAGTTACAATCTTCTGAAGGTGACTATCTTATAAAATCAATACTGTCAATACTGTCAATCCTTCATAAATTGCCTTTAGAACTAGCTGGGAAAATTGACCAAATCAAACAACCAGAATGTGGTGTGGGGCGCACATGTTCCATAGTTAGCATTCTTCCATACTGCAAAGTGTAGTCTAATGAAACTAGACAGATCCAAAGATTTTAATCATCCAAGTGGCCTTTTTTAGAATAATTCTGCAAATTACGCTGTCCAAAACAATAAAATGCATTTGGATCTGACTTTGAAAACAAGTCAATTGACCACCTAAGAACCCGAGCTTCTGGGTACTAGAAATATACTAAATGGAGAGCATGAATCCAGGAGGACAGCTCATGATGCTCAAAAAGTCATATTTAACAGATCTGTGAAAATAGCCACTTGAAAAAATAGAATAGGAAGACATGAGAAAAGCTGATTTCTGCCAATGAAAAGCATCTGGGAAAGTGGGCATACAAAACCCTGATGATCTGAAACCTTGCAAGCTTGAAGTAAATTTGGTCTATGATATAGGGGCACCATTTTCTTGACATGACCAATCAGAGAATTCAAGATATAACATCACAAATAAGATCTCCAACCAAACTGTGTAACTAATCAACACCAAATCATTAGAAATTGCAAATGGAATCAGAATTGCAAACTAGGTAAACAAATTCATCATGGCCTGGAAATCTTCATGGGGGCACATTTCCATATTTTCAATGCAGAGCAACTTTCAATTCTTCAAAAACTTGAACCAAGTACAAAAAGTGAAAGCTCAAAGTAGGCTACTTAATTTTGGATTCTGCACTTCCAGTGAAACTTTAATACATTGGAAATGGAAATGCCCCAGCAAAGTGGATAGATGGATTGGTGTGAGTCTGAAAATCCATGGGAAGGAACACTTTCATGATTAAAATATAGGGGAACACTCAATTATGCAAGGCAATCAACTAGATACAAATAGTAGGACCTCAAAGTAGGGCATCCAGAAATCTGCATTTGACAGTTTAGCACATTGATAGAAACTGCAAACGGAATGGACTTAGCAAACTAACCAAATGAACTCTCCATGATCTGAAAATTGAAAAATAAGAAGTATTTGATCACTGGAATATGATGTGAAAGGAATTTTCTTAATTGGGTCAAATGATCAACATTTATGATTAGTCAAATAGGGCCTGCTACAATGATTTGACTCTTAGACAAAAATGCAAATTTAAATGAACACCTTAAAATGGCTACTCCCTAAACATATGAAATTTGAAACTTAGGAGTTGGAACCCACTGTGTATGATAAATGAAAGGTGTTAAAATTATTCCCTAAGTTGTACCTTATGAAAATCATCAGGGTGTCTTTTACAAGAAAACCAATTAGGCCTTCTCACAAAAATCTTTTAGAAATACCCACCTTTCCCTAAAGAAAATTTTCAATCGGTCACTCCAAATTTGAGCCAAATTTGAGAGTACCAACAAACCTGAGTTCATCAAGAGTGATTTATGGCTTTTCTCATCCACCCTCAAGCCTTGGATTTCTATAAAAACAAGGCTCAGCTCTTCATAATTCATCCACAATCCACATAATTTGCACAATCACGCTGGTGAATTGACATATGAAGAATTGAAGCTTCTTGCGAATCAACAACTTTTGTGAGATCAATCTTGTTTTCAATTCATTTTAGTTTCATTTCATATCATTGTTAGATTAATTTTCCATATCAATTTCATCTTAGATTCTAGTTTCATATCAGATTCATATCATTCTTATTGCATAAGAAAATACTAAAAATCTAGATTAATTTGCATCAATAGTTTCATCCATTCTTTTGCATTCAAATTCTTCATTTAGGTGTCGTCAAGTTCACTGATCTCGGTCTAATATGAGAATATCATACTTGCACCTACTAGAAGGTAGTAAATCACTCGATTAGCATAGTTTCAATTACTTGTAGATTTCTTTGATTTGCTAACCTCTAATGTTTTACTAAAGTGTTGTGTCCACAACTAGGTAGAAAATTTACACACACATTACTTACTGACCATCATTTCCAGCTTGGTAGAACACACTATTTTCACTTCACAAATTTAATCCTTTATTACCGACCAATATAAATGTCTTGCGCATCATTATAACACTTCATCAAATCATGTAAAATAATCAAATCCATATTACCTTGTGATAGACAGATTCAAAAATTTCCCATTTAAGCTCACATACTTAACATCACTTCTTTATTTTATATTTTGTCTTTACCAAGCATTTGTTTACTCGACATCACATATTTTAGATAGATATGAAAAGTTGCATAAATCAATAAGTCAATAGGATTGACATCAATGACAACATAACAACTGATCCAATCCTTCTATAGACCTTTCATTTCTTGGTTAACCTTGTTCATTATCATCTTCTCAATATCTATTGGGGTAACAATCTCATGAGTTTGAGTGACAATCTCCCCCTTTGGCATTGATGGAAACACTATTTATATATCTCATCTAACATCTAAAATATACCATCAATATTAATAATCTTCATTCTATATAATATCCCCCTTTCTTCTTACATAGTCATCTCTTCTCCTTAATATCTCTCCATTAATCATTCTCTCCCCCTTAGTTATATCTCTTCCCTATTAGTTTATCTCCCCTTTTGACAAAAATTCCAAAGGTACCTACAAAACATTAATCTGAAATGAACCATGCTTGTAGTTGTACCTTGTACCTTGCTTGTACCAATTACTTTTGTTTCCTCATATCTTTCTTGCAACTTTAGGTTTCTCTGAAAGAGTGAACATCTACATCAACTCACAAATATATAATCTGATAAAGCATGAATTGATGGAAATTGTGTCTTTTTCTAATGAACATTAGATAGGGGAATGACCCCTAATTTACCTCTTATGTACTAAAAAATATCCTTAGGAAATGGTTTTGTGAATATATCATCAAGTTGTTCTTTAGATTTCACATATTCCATATTTCATTATTTTTCCTATACATTTTCTCTCAAATAGTGATACTTGATTGATATATGCTTTGTCTTTGCATGTATCACTAGATTATTTGAAATGTTTATAGCACTAGTATTATCACAATAGATTGTCATAGGACCATCTATTTCCTCTTGTATCCCTTCAAGTAGTTATTTTATCCACATAATTTTAGAATAATTGATCGTAACAACAACATATTTTGCCTCATCTAGTATTGACTATGAAATACAACTTTTCTTTTCACTTATCTATGTCGGTGATCTTTCTCCTAAGAAGAAAGCTCCTCCACTTGTAACTTTGTTGTTATCCACATTACCTGGCCAATCAACATCATTATACACTTTCAATTCAAAATTTTCATCCTTTTTATACAATAATCCATCGTCCTAAGCTCCTTTCTGATGTCGAAATATTTTCTTCACATTAGTCATATGTTGATGCAGGAGCTATTGGCAATTTGGCTGACTTGATTACATAGATGTTTTCATTATGGAAACATATGATCCACATGAACATCACACAGGTTAGAGAGCAAGTATGACAGATTGCATTGCAAATTTGTCTAAGTGTGAGATAGTATTTTGCAAGTGAACCTGGACACAGTTTTTGTTTGCGACATTGATTGGAGTAAGTTCAGTGCTTGTAAACTTGAAAATAGACACTATGATGTCTATTGATCACCCATCTCATAGCACAAGTTAGTACGACATGTACGGAAGAAGTTATGATAGTTTTACTGAAGATAGTGTGAAGCCGACATAATAGAATATGAAGATAGAACTAGTAAAGAGTTAAGGGATTATTTTGTTTATCAAAATAATGACTTAAAAATATAAAGGGATGACATCCTAGATGTTAACTCTTGGATAAAGCTATTGATATAAATGTAAATGTAAATGTAATTGTAATTGCAATAGTAAGTAGTATTATTGAAAGAAAGACAAGTGATATGATACGAAGTATATGAAGCATATGTAATAGCGATAGGGAAAGAAGAGTGAATTGATATTGATGCAAGTAGTATAAGGTTATGTACCTTAACCTACTTTGTAATCAGTGTATATTGTACATTACTTGTTTGGGCAGTGGGCTCATCTGGTAATCACATTTTGTACTACAACTCCTAAGAGGGTTGAGGCTTCTAACAAGGCCTATAGTCCCTTAATCAGGACTGATACACTATATTCTTGTAATAGAATCCTAACAAGGTCAACATCCTTAACAGGATACTTTTGATTAGTGGATCTTTGTGGGTACCATCCCCACCGGAGTTTTCCCTTGGCCAGGGTTTCCTCGAGAACAAATAATTTGTTATGAGTTCTTTATTGTTATGCATGTTGTTTAGTTTCTTATGTTATGCATGTATAAAGATAATCTGTTATATCCATAATTGGGCAAAAGATAAAGTTTCTAGAATATTGATTCACCCTCCCCTCTCAGTATTCCCTATTTCTAACAATTGGTATTAGAGCTTAGTTACTCAGAAAAGAATCATTCAAGGAAAGCCTAGCATCTTGAGTAAGATCTCTATGGATATGGATCAACTACAGAAGAATATTGAAGAAGCTCTTGAACAGATTGAATTCCTTACTATTGCAAAAAATACTTTGAAAATAAAGTATGATGATGCAAAGAACCCCATTAAAAATTTGAAAAACAAATTGGAAGATCTGAGATCTGAAAAGGAATCCAAAGTTCCTATTGAAGATTGTGATGACAATTTGAAAAAAGAAAATGAGATCCTTAAGCATGAACTGAAGATAGAAAATTTGAAGCTTAGTTTGAAAGATGGAAATGGCAAAAATGAAGTAAATTTGAAATCTGATAATGAAAGTCTAAAGACTGAAAATGATGGACTAAAATCTAAACTTTCTATAGTAACATCTGAACTTGAGAAAATCAATTTGTAGTATGATGAACTTGAGAAATACAATAAGATTGTGAAAGGTGAATTGACTCAATCCAAACAACAACTTGAAAGGCTATATTCAACTAGTGAGAAGATTGATGAACAAATATCTTATCAGAAACCATTCTATGATAAGACTGGTCTTGGATTCAACACTTTCAAAGCAAATGATGAAGGAAAGGAACTAGATCTGAAGATATCTGAAAGCATAGATGAGAAGAAGCTTGATGAGATCAACAAATCTAAAGATACACCTAATGAAGAAGAATCACCAAAACAAGAGGAATCAGCCAAATGTATGCAAAGAAAATTCAAAGGTAGATGTTTTGCTTGTAATACTATTGGTCATATGAAAAGAGATTGCACAGGTAAATAATTTAAACCTCTTAATGGTTATTGTTACAATTGTCATGGTTTTGGACATAGAGCTATTGAATGTAGGAAACCTAAATTTATTGAGAATAATGATGGTAGTAGAATGTTTAGGAATACTAACAATGCAGATAAGAAACCTACTGAAGATATGAACAGAAGAAATGGAGTAGTATGTTATAGATGCAACAAGGTTGGACACATTGCTAGAAACTGCAAATCACAAATCAATCAACCTGGACCAAGATATGGAAATAATGGAATTGTTTTTTAGATATGCAACAAGATTAGACATACAACAAGATTTTTCAGAATGAACAATAGAGTTTTTCATCCTAATCCTAACCCCAGGAATCATGCAAGAAGAAATGAAGATGCTAGTAAAAATTAGAAAGGATGCTGTAGTAATTCAGATGAAGTGAATTTTATCAAAAACATAGATCAAGGAGACATATTCAACATTGAAGGTAATCAGGAAGGTGAAGTATTGAAAGGTAAGAATTAATCTTTACCTGACCTATCTCAAAGTACTTAATTTATGTAAATTGCAATAGAGTAGGAACTTAGACTGAGTGTAGAAGTAGATATATGATGAATTGAGTCTTGCATAATTAAGGAAAGGTAGTTTATGATGTTCTAATGCTATGGTTAAGAGTGCCAAGAAAAATATTATGTTTTACGAGATCGCAAGAAGTTTTAAGTTTTACAGATTGGTAGAGACAACTTTTTGCAAAGAAGTGGCAAAAGAATTGAATGCGATGTCAGATCTAAGTGAGATTGAATTAATAAAAGGTTATGATAGGTATTATTTGATCATCAAAGTGAATTCAAGTGTCAAGGAGATTGAAGAGTAGTGATTGAAAGCATTTTGCAAGGATTTGGAGAAGAATTTTATGTCGAATCTACGCAAGCCCTAAAATCATGACATTGAGGTATTTTACTTGACAAATCTTTGAATTAGTAAAGGAATTTGAATAAATCATGTATGTTTTGTTAATACACAATGTCAGAGATAAGAATAGACCTAAATTGAAAAGGGAACCAATAGAACCCTTGGAAGAAGACCCTAGATTTGCATTATCATCCGTACCAGATGGAGTATTACATTTAGAGAATACAGAAGTTATCTTGGATGCAAACTAGAGACCGTGAGTGATAGTGATTTCATAGATGAGTATCAGAAGATTTACAATCAGGATATGACACGGAAACAAGGTTTTAAATATTTGGAACATAATGAAATTGTTAAGTATGGATTACAGTATGAATTTGATAATGAAGAATGCACTAAGATTATTTTGAGTAGAATTCATAATAGTAAGTTTTGGTTAGAGGATAGAGTGATAGATATTACAGCTGATTTGATTCATGAAGTCACTGGATTATCTAAGATTGAAGCTATTCCTTTTAATGAGAAAAACATGAGAAAAAAAGTTATTGACAACACAAATTCATCCTATAATGGTAGAGGAATTGTGATTAGTAAGATCAAAAAAGATGATGTGAGATACTTATGTAAGATCCTAACTACTAAGTTTTGTGCAAATTTAAGAGAAGATGACATGGCAGCTGGAATGGTACATGTAGCCTATCTTATGTGTGTTGACAGGGTACCAGTTGATATGTGTGAAATTCTTAGAATTCAATTGTTTGAGAACTTGGAGAAGATCAAGAAAACTAAGTATACACAATTTAGGTTCTCGTCCCTAATCACATACATGTTCTTTCATCTTTTGAGGAGATTTCCTTACACCATAGGAAATGATTGGAATGATGGACAAACTAAAATGGAAAGGATTAATGTAGTATACAAAAAGCATGTTATTGATAGTGTTAATGAGAGTGCAGTACTTGTTGTTAAGACATTTCAGAATATTGTGTCTAGCAGATCAAGAATCCATAAGTCTCTTGTTGAAAAATATAAAGATGATATATGTTTTATGGTGGATACTGACTTTACCTATATTGAAGCAGTAGAGCCTAGAACAGAGTTCATAGACCCTCTTGGCTATGAGATATCTGAGGTAGAGACCGAAGAATATGTTAGCAGGTTACTTAAGTGTAAGTTGGACACTTAGTGCAATAGGTTTGGAACCTTTGAGGAGAACTTCAACTCCACAAAGAATCTAATTAAAGAAAAGGAGTCTAAGAAGAGAGTTGAGAGCACCATTAAGAAAATTTTAAAAGATACTGGAATGACAGAGAGAGATTTTTTGGTAGCAAAGAAGATAGTAGTAGCAATCAGAGAGAGTGGCCAAAAGGAAGTTTTGTCTATCCCTCCTTTATCATCAATTGCAGTGCAACAGGAAGAACCACAAGTAAAGGTGAAAGTGGAAGTACCCAAGAAGGACATAGAAACAAAGATGTCTACTAGATCCACTTCCTCCACACCAAGAAAAATAGTTAAGGAAAGTGCTAGTGGACCAGGAGAGAGACATAAAACTCTAGTGCAACCTATTCCAAGAAAGATTGCAGAGGTTAAAGATGATGTCACTACTAAGAAGAAAGCTTGGAAACCAAAAGTTGAAAAGATTAATGAGCATATTATTGAGAATGGTGACTTTGCAAAAATGAACAAATATTATGATCTTTATGATTATACTGATAGACTTAATCTGGAGAATTCAGTTGTGAAGCATATGATTTTGACTAGCAAGAAGTTTGATACTATTCAAGGACAAATACCTGATGATCTATATAATAAACTTTTGAATAGGAAGAAGAGAGCATCAAAAGAAGAGATAGCTATCAGAGAAAATCTTGTGAGGAAACTTTTTGATATAAGAGATGAAACACAATTCAAATAGATCATGAAAGCCCTTAGCACCCATCTGAGAACCAAAAGGAGAACAATTCAGATTATAGGAGGCAGGTGTGAAGAAGTAAATTCTGAGACTGAATAGGCTATTATCAAGGTTATGGCAGAATATGTTAGAGAATCATCAGTTGCAACAGAGCAAGAAGGTGAGAAAGTTCAAGAGGACATTCCCTCTTCTCCAGCTATTAATATTGAAGATGAAACAATGAATGTAGAAGGTACACAAATCACCTTGGATACTGATGAAAATGTATTCAAGAATTTGGAGAACATTGTTGACAATTCGGCCTTTGAAGAACATGAAGCTACAAAAGAAGAAGAGATGATAGAGACCACTATTGTGGAACCACCAGTTATAGAAGAACAAGTTCCCATTCCCACCAAAGAAGATATTAGTTTACTCTTGAGACTGGAAAGAAGACTCAAATTGGATCTATGATTGAGCATTTGGAAAAATAAGTAGATGATGATGATTAGTTGGAATTGATCACATCCTTGAATCAAATAATTGGTAAGAATAAGAAGGTGAAGAGTCTTGAAGGGTGTCTGAAGGAACTAACTGAGAAGTTACAAAGTATTGTGACTACACAAATTTTAGAAGTAGACCTTATGGAGAAAGCGAAGAAGGTAATGAGCACCTTTGATAATGAATTCACAAACCTAGTTGATATTGCAAAAGTGAAAGCACAAGAAGACTATGAGGCTAGAATGCTTTTGAACATTAGTCAGAATATCAGAAATGATATCAACACTCTTGATATCTGTATCAAGGATTTGAGGAAGCATTTGGAGATAGGAAAATCTTTGTACATATAGTGTACAAAATTAGAAACTTTGATAGCTAAGCAAGATCAGAAGATAAAGTAAAAGGAAGCAAAAATTCTAAATGAAACAAACCTTCTATCTAGTCCTAATGTGAAGGTCTCTAATGTTGAGAAGAAAGTTAGAAAATTTTATGATGAAATCAGAGTTGTGCAAGATGAGAGAGACATGAAACTGAGGAGATACACTCTTTTGAGAGAGCATGCTTCTATGAAGCTGAGGATTACTAAAGAGCAGTTGGAAGAATGTCTTTTAGCTAAGACATATTTTCATAAATTTAACTTTGAAAACCTCCAAGCATATGAAATAGCTTCTTATGGACTGAGTGCACTACTCAATGTGGTAGATTCCATTAAGAAATCATGGGAGAAGGAGATTGAATCCATGAAGATATATTTTTTAGATTTTTTTGCAAGCCTACTATCTTTGCAATAAATGAATTAAGTTGTAACTTTTTGTGATACAATTTTGTAACCCCCCTACCTTATTTTGTCATTGTTGTCAAAGGGGGAGAGATATATAGAAGAAAATTGATAGTATATGATAAGGGATGTTACTCTTAGGGGGAGTACTATATTAGAGGCAATGATTTTTGAGGAGTTATAAGGATAGTATGTATTTTATACTATGGCCACAGTTTTGAACATTTTGAGATTTTGAGTTGTACACTTAGCCAATTTTCTCATATGTTGCCACCAATGACAAAGGGGGAGATTGTTGGCAATTTGGCTAAGTTGATTACATAGATGTTGTCATTATGGAAACATATGATCCACATGAAGATCACATAGGTCAGAGAACAAGTATGACATAGCACATTGCAAATTTATCTAAGTGTGAGACAGTGTTTTGCCAGTGAACCTGGACATAGTTTTTGTTTGCGACGTTGACTGGAGTAAGTTCAATGATTTTGCACTTGAACATAGACTCTATGATGTCTATTGATCACCCGTCTCAGAGTGCAAGTTAGTAAAACATGTACAGAAGAAGTTATGATAGTTTTACCGAAGACAGTGTGAAGCTGACATGATAGAATATGAAGATAGAACTAGTAAAGAGTTAAGGGATTATTTTGTTTATCAAAATAATGACTTCAAAATATAAAGGGATAACATCCTAGATGTTAACTATTGGATAAATCTATTGATATAAATGTAAATGTAATTGTAATTGTAATTGCAACAGTAAGTAGTATTATTGAAAGAAAGACAACTAATATGATGTGAAGTCTATGAAGCATATGTAATAGTGATAGTGAAAGAGTAGTGAAGTGATATTGATGCAAGAAGTATAAGGTTATGTACCTTAACCAACTTTGTAATCAGTGTATATTGTACCTTACTTGTTTGGGCAGTGGGCTCATCTGGTAATCACATTTTGTACTACAACTCCTAACAGGGTTGAGGCTTCTAACAAGGCCTATAGTCCCTTAATCAGGACATATACACTATATACTTGTAATAGACTCCTAACAGGGTCAACATTCTTAACATGATACTTTTGATTAGTGGATCTTTGTGGGTACCATCCCCACCGGAGTTTTCCCTTGGCCAGGGTTTCCTCGAGAACAAATAATGTGTAATGAATTCTTTATTGTTATGCATGTTGTTTAGCTTCTTATGTTATGCATGTATAAATATAATCTATTATATCCATAATTGGGAAAAAGATAAAGTCTGTAGAATACTGATTCACCTCCCCCTCTCAGTATTCCCTATTTCTAACAGGAGCATCTTGGGTCTTTGAGCAATCTTGCATCAACCAAAAATATTTCATATTTTCTCTTGTTTGCATTTTAATCATTGCATTTATTGGTTTCATGTTGTGTGAAGCTTACATGATGTTGAGGACCTATTTGGGAACCTTCTCCTATGATTGCATAAGGATTGGATGGACCATTTCAAAGCTAGAGTTGTTTCCCTTGCTCTCAAAGCCATATTTTCCTATTTTCCATGAGCTGATTGCACATTGTGTAGCTATTGATAATTAATGAATAAGCCATTGCACTCTTATAGACTTCAAGAGGACCTAAATTAATATCTTCACCTAAGATCTCAAGTCCTAATTTACTATGAGTTGAAAGTTATGACTGTTTTTCTTGGGTATCAATTTTCAGCTAGTTTACACATGAAACATGGAGTTTTTCATCTTGTGTGGTGTTGTATGATGGAATTGGATCTTTCTAATTTAAGGTCATGTTATTGGATGAATGGTTGGTTATGCCTTTTGGTTTGACTAATGTACCTAGTACTTTCATGAGGCTAATGAACGAAGTTCTGAAAAGATTCTTGGGTAAATTTGTGATTGTATATCTTGATGATATTTTGATATTCAGTAAGAGTAAGGAAGAACATATTGAACATATCAGACAAGTATTGTAGAGATTGAAGGAAGAAAAGTTGTTGATTAATTTGAAGAAATGTTCATTTATGAAAGAAGAGATTGTGTACCTTGGTTTTGTAATTTCAGCTGATGGATTGAAGATGGATCCTGAGAAAGTGAGAGTTATACTTGATTGGGCTACACCAGAGAATGTTGGAGAGGTAAGATCATTTCATGGATTGGCAAGTTTTTATAGGAAGTTCATCAGAAATTTTAGTTTTATTTGTAATGGTATGACTGAAACTATGAGAGGACATAAAAGGGATTTCAAATGGACACATGAGTACAAAAAAGTTTTGAAACATTGAAACAAAGAATTGCACAATTTCCTACACTTGCTTTGCCTGATTTTAATAAATTTTTCAAGTTGAATGTCATTCTAGTGGAAGTGAAATTGGAACTGTTTTGAGTCAAGAAGGGAGTCATGTAGCTTTCTTTAGTGAAAAGTTGAATGATGCTAAGACAAAATATTCAGTTTACGACCAAGAATTCTATTCTATTGATCAAGCTTTGAAGAAATGGATGTTGGAAATATTCAGGAATTAATCGAGTTACTAAGAGGGGAGGGGTGAATCAGTAACTCCAAATTTTCTTTCAATTTTAACATGTACTTTACTTTTAACCTTTGCATACAGAAAGCATGAAACTTAAATGCATTCACAATAATGACACATAGATTTGGTTACCCAGAAACCTTCCAAAAGAAAGTAAAACTGGGGTGGGGATGAAACCCACAAAGCTTTAATACTGCAGAATAAAGTTGGCCGGTTAAGGCTTACAATTTGATCACTTCTGATGATCTGCCCTGTTAGGAGCAATAAGGATTGCTAAATCCACCCTATTAAAGGATTTACAAACATACAATGAAGTATGCACTCGGTAAAGAGATTTTACAAAAGACTGTTAAGTCTACCCGGTTAAAGGATTTAGTATTGATTCACCTGTTAGGATGAAACAGTAGATCTCTGGCTTTGCAACTGGATTGCTGATTGAGATTCGCTGATGTACTGATCACCTTCTGTGATGAATCTGTCTTTGCTGTTTCTTATACTTCTGAAGCCCTTTGTAATTCGCTTATCTCTGCCTTTCTTTCTTTTTCACATATATATTTTTATTTTTTTTTTACTTCCATGTTACATTTTTACAACATTGTTTATATACAAGTCTTAAACAATTAATTACAATTACAATTACAAAGTCAGCTTGACAAATAAACATAAGTGCTACTAAGTCGGCCCAAGTATGGTTACACAGTTCCTGCAAACTAACTCGGTGACTTTTTGATACTCGGTGTCCACTGCATTACTCGGCATCGTCATGCACTCGGTAGAAGTGAAGGCACGGTTCATACTGATCACTCGGTAGGTTTTGAGCTCGGTAAATACTGGTGACTCGGTAGACATGATGTTACTCGGTTTACACTGTTCTGTTTGGTTTGCACTGTCTGCTCGGTTTACACTGTCTACTCGGTTTGCACTGTCTGCTCGGTTTGCACTGTCTGCTCAGTTTGCACTGTCTGCTCGGTTTGCACTGAGAATGCAAATAAGTGTTGTCACTAGTGGCAATTCTTCTTAATGCCAACAATCTCCCCCTTTGGCATTAGTGACAAAAACACTTATTGGCCAAAACTTATATACATGAATCATGCTGAGTTTTATTTTGATTTTTCAAAATTTGTCTTTGTTATAGGGCTTTATACATTGTCTCCCCCTTTCAATGTGCTAACTGTTTCTATACAAATCTTCTTCTATACATATCTCCCCCTTTTTGATGATAATGCCAAAGGTGTGTATACAGGTATTTTATAGAGAGAATCCAAAATTTGATAGAAAATCAGAATGTACCTTCATTATTAGTGCCAGGGTTCTGTCCCAACTTTCTTGCAGAATCTTACATGTTTGTATTGCAATTTGGACTTCTGCAGAGAGTTCAATCATGTGATCTGCTATAGAGAACTGATTGTCATGAATCAATGTTTTGGAATGTTCAATGTGCTTATACATTGTATTCATGATGGGAAGGATCATGTGTTGGATGTCTAGCAGTGTGGACCGGATCCTTGTGTCTTCTTTCAGTAGATCAGACTGCATATTTGATAGGTGTGAAATTTTCATGTGATGAGCAGAGCTTGAACTTGGTTCAAGTTGTAGCTTCTGTATGCTAAACTTCATGTCCTCATCCATTTTATTCATTTTATCCTTAACATCCTTTGTGAAATCGGTAATGTTGCACAATCTGGCCAAAAGAGAGGTAGCATTCGAATAGATAGATTCAGTGTTTGACAAAACTGAAGACAATTCTACTTGGTTAATAGCTATGTGCTGAGCAATGTGCTCAAGCACTTTATTGTTGAATCTCTTCTCGGCTCTTTAAACTAATTTTTCTATCCCAGATGAATCCTCATTGTATTTATCCACTGCTTCTGCTAATTGTAACAAAACATGTTGGGAGGAGTCTACTTTAATGCCTAATGCATCAGACAAGATGTCCTTATCATCCTTGATGATTTGATATTCCTTGTCTCTCTCCTCTTTAAGCTTCTTTTGTTTTGCTTTCCTTTGGAGGATCTCACCTATATTTTGCATTTGGTCTGCTGATAGATTTGCAAAATCTAATGTAGAAATCTCTATCTCTTCATCTAGGTCTATATCCTCTACTACATTCTTACCCAAAAATTTTATACTCGGTAGAGCCTTAGGCTTATCTGAACTTAATGCTTTGGTAGTAGTGACAGTAGATAAAGTAGGGCTGGCTATAGATACTGGCATACTTTCTACTGGAGAGCTTAAAATATTTACACTTGAAGATTCAAAAATTGGAAAACTTACTGCTAGAAAACTTGATGATGCGGGAGACTGCAACTCGGTAGAAGAAATGATAGTTGCTTCTGTTGTTGCTATGGATGATTGGACAAATGTGGAAGTTGTCACAACCATGCTTGAAGGTGTCTCCGGGCTAGATGTAGAAACTTTCACTGGAGAGGTAGGAAGGGATGCAATGACTTCTGCTGCTATCCTCACAGTATCATCTATCTCAGTGTCTTCTTCTTGTTCATCACTGTCATCTTCAATATCTTTTATTATTACTGTTTCAATACTCGGTTGGTGAAGGTGGTATATGTTCTTCCATGTGGCATTTGCAGCCTTCACAACCGATTCAATATTGTTGATCAAAATCAAACAAGTATTGAACTTTAAAGTCATCTTGCTTTCATTTTCTTTTAATGCCTTCTTTACTTCATCATTTTTCAAGCTCGGCATTAACTTTCTCAGGGTTTGATCAAATATATCTATCACAGTTTTCTTTGCATTGCTCCATCTCATTTTTATTGGATTTAGTAGAACTGCTAGAACCTATGGGGCTATTTCTTCAGGAGAGTATTTCCACTGTCCCATCTTTTCAATAACAGCATCTTCTATTTCCTTCTGTTCGATTTCTGATTTGGTTTCATATTTTAAGGATTTTATGTTACTTACTCTAGATCCTGATCCGTCTCTAAAGAGTTTGAGCTTTTCTTGAAGGTTTAGAGGAGGCCTTTTGAATACTATGTCTTTATCTGCCTTGTCTGCCTTGTCTGCCTTACCTCTTGTATTTCTCCTTGTAAACACAGCAGTGGGAGGCTTAGGTGCCTTAGTGATGAATACCTTTCCTTTCTTCTTTGCAGGTTCTGGTTCCTCTATTTTCTCATCCTTTTCCTCTTCTTCTTCATCCTTTTCTTCTTTGTCCTCGGTATTCATTTGCATTTTGGCTATCCTCTTCTTTCCTTTGTTTACCGCCTGTGGAAGCTTTATGCTTAGTTCAATTCTCACCTTAGCTTCATCATATGTTCCGAAATATGGAGCTTTGGGATTGACAGGCTGATTAAGAAGAGCTTCAATGATATTCTTGGTTTCATCAATATTTACCTCATAAGGAAGAGGTTTTACATATACAGTCCTCGGTTTAACTGCTTGAATATATACATTATCACAATCCACCATAAAACAAATGTCATCTTTGTAATCTTCCACCAACTTCTGTGGAATCCGGAATCTGTCATTCATTTTCTCTTTGAAGGACTCAAAATAATTATCCATGATGCTTTCAAAGTTTTCACCCATTTCTGAGATGTATTCATTTATTTCATAGAGGACTGGCACATCTTTTCTCCATACAACTTTTCCTTTAGAAGGGAAGAATTTCTGAACATAGAAGAATAAACAGACCAGTAAGGATCCAAACTTACATGGATTGTTTTTGGAAGTTTTAATGCTTTCCATGTTTTTGTTAAACTGCTTTAACAATAAGTCTGCTAGGTCAAATGTCAAGTTATTCTTGACCACTTTGTATGCTAGGTCAATAGCTTCACAGGATACACTATTCTGTTGACTAGAACTGTAAATCTTATGGGCAATAATGTGTGTACCAAACTTCAGTTCAGCATCGGTAATGCTGCTAACTTTCATGCCTCTACCATCCCACTCAGCTAGGGTTTTCTTCTCTAGTTCCGTCTGACCTAGGGTTTTGGTAGTTTTTGCTTTGTTCAACATGGGAAGACCGGTGATTTGTTGAATCATCTTCTTTGTGATCTCAATAGGTTGCTCAAGCCAAATCTTGCCATCATGTACACGGCTGAGAATATATCTAACCCATTTATCTCAAAAGTTTCGAGGTAGATGTGCAATGTGAACTAAAACTTTATCTTCCAGATGTTTGTGCTCGGGTTTCAGAATACCATCCACACACAGTTCCTCATGCACAATATCTAGTTCTAGGTTCCCCATTTCATGAATTGAACAGTTAAAATGATTGCGGATATCGTTAATAAGCAGTACCTTAGGAGGAATCTGAGATTGAGCTCCGTTCGGATCTAGGGCTGCTGCAATTGCGGGCATGATTTTGAAATCTGGTGCTTTCCATTCCCCTTGGACTAGCATATCAGATCCTTTCTTCACTGAAGTGCTGGATGATGCCATGATAGCTCACAGAAAATTCCTTTTGCAAAAGTATTGAATCGCTGGGTTGCTCTTCAATTTTTCTGCTCTCAAAGTGCTAAAGATTCACGGTGAAGAATGAGTTCGATTACTTGCTTTTTGTTTACAACTCTGTCATTAATGCTCAGTACAAATTAGGGTATGAATTCTGATAGACTGTCACCCACTAAGAATTAATTGCTCGATAAAGACTTCGCAACTCGGTGAACTTGAGAATTCATATTGCTCCGACCTCGCTCGGTGAAGACTGATACCGACCTTGCTCGGTGATCTCACTGCATCTTGCATGCTGATTTAGATCTTTCTTTTAATTTCGGTTCTGGAACTGCTTGAAATTGGTCTATGAGAATACAGTTCCAGTGCTTTCTTGGAAATTTAGTTTGAGTCGGTAGAGCCATCCATTCCATTACTTGGACTGGATTGCTCGGTAGCTTTAGGAATCCATTTTTGTCTTACCTGTTTCCTGACCTTAGTTGCTTCATTCTTCTTTCCATCTTCAACTTCACTAGCATTCATGCAGTTTCTGGCTATGTGACCGAGTTTAGTGCATTTGAAGCATCTTACGGTAGTATCTCTTTTCCTTAGATGATGTTTTATGCAATTCATGCCAATGTGTCCATATTCTCCATAGTAATGACATCTACACCAGGTGTTGTAGTCCCATCCAAACATTGCTTTCATAATTTGTTCTGCTGGATTAAATGTCTTGGATCTGCACTCGGATGCCTTGTGACCTTGTTTGTTGCACTTGTGATAATTACCTCTGAATCTAGGTTTTTTTCTGCATTCATTTGCTTTGTGACCAGGTTGATTTCAGCTGTAACATTTTCCATTGAATTCTGCTTTTTCATTGTTCCAACATTTATTTGAAGTATGTCCTATTTTACCACAATGATTACAAGTAGGTTTTTGATTTCTTTGAGTGCCTTGCTTAGAGGATTCGCCTTCTCCTTTGTATCCAAGTCTTGCTTTTCCTTTTTGCCTATGAAGATTTCGCTCATACAGCTGATTCAAGTCTTCTTGGCTTTTCAGCATTCCTTCATTGATTTGTTTTTCAGCGTTTAGGTCATCCACCAATCTTAGATTGATTTCCTTTTCAGATCTTAGTTCTTCTCTTGTTCTTTCTATTTCTGATCTTAGATTCAGAATTTCCTCATTTGTATGAGAGATCTGATCAATTAGGTTTTCTAGCTAAAGGGTTTTATTTTGGACTTCAATGTTTCTTCCATCTAATTCATCTTTCAACTTGTTTCTTTGTTCCAAGATCCCACAGAATCTTGTAGAGTGTAGCTCTTGTTCTCTTTTCAATTTTCTCACTTCTTCCTGCAAAGACCCATTCTTTTCTAGGAGTTCTTTGACAGCATTGTTTGCTTCATCTGAGTTATTTGAGGGAAAAAAATCTTCAATCTTTTCTTCAATGTAAGTCTGATCATTCATCTGATTTGCAAGTTCCTTCCTTCTTCTTAGGGATTGGGAAAGATGTTCTTTTGCTTCTTTGAGTTTAGCTATGGCCATTTCCAGATCTAGCTTTTCATTTTCAATCACCTTGTTCAATTTGAATACCTCCATTGTCCTGGATCTTTGCTCAAGCTAGTTAAGCTTTATCTTGAGAACCAATGCTGCTCTGATACCAATTGTTGGAAATATTTAGGAATTAACCGAGTTACTGAGAGGGGAGGGGTGAATCAGTAACTCCAAATTTTCTTTCAATTTTAACATGTACTTTACTTTTAACCTTTGCATATAGAAAGCATGAAACTTAAATGCATTCACAATAATGACACATAGATTTGGTTACCCAGAAACCTTCCAAAAGAAAGTAAAACTGGGGTGGGGATGAAACCCACAAAGCTTTAATACTGCAGAATAAAGTTGGCCAGTTAAGGCTTACAATTTGATCACTTATGATGATCTGCCCTGTTAGGAGCAATAAGGATTGCTAAATCCACCCTGTTAAAGGATTTACAAACATACAATGAAGTATGCACTCGGTAAAGAGATTTTACAAAAGACTGTTAAGTCTACCCGGTTAAAGGATTTAGTACTGATTCACCTGTTAGGATGAAACAGTAGATCTCTGGCTTTGCAATTAGATTGCTGATTGAGATTCGCTGATGTACTGATCACCTTCTGTGATGAATCTATCTTTGTTGTTTCTTATACTTCTGAAGCCCTTTGTAATTCGCTTATCTCTGCCTTTCTTTCTTTTTCACATATATATATATATATATATTTTTACTTCCATTTTACATTTTTACAACATTGTTTATATACAAGTCTTAAACAATTAATTACAATTACAATTACAAAGTCGGCTTGACAAATAAACATAAGTGCTACTAAGTCGGCCCAAGTATGGTTACACAGTTCCTGCAAACTAACTCGGTGACTTTCTGATACTCAGCATCCACTGCATTACTCGGCATTGTCATGCACTCGGTAGAAGTGAAGGCACGGTTCATACTGATCACTCGGTAGGTTTTGAACTCGGTAAATACTGGTGACTCGGTAGACATGATGTTACTCAGTTTACACTGTTCTGTTCGGTTTGCACTAACTTGCTTGGTTTGCACTGTCTGCTCAGTTTGCACTGTCTGCTCGGTTTGCACTGTCTGCTCGGTTTGCACTGTCTGCTCGGTTTGCACTGTCTGCTCAGTTTGCACTGTCTACTCGATTTGCACTGTCTGCTCGATTTGCACTGTCTGCTCGGTTTGCACTCTCTGCTCGGTTTGCACTGTCTGCTCGGTTTGCACTGTCTGCTCAGTTTGCACTGAGAATGCAAATAAGTGTTGTCACTAGTGGCAATTCTGCTTAATGCCAACAATGGAGAGATTATTTGATGCCAAAATATTTTTTTTTGTATACTGACCATAAAGATTTGCAGTATTTGGGAAGTCAAAATAAGTTGAATTAGAGACATATGAAGTGGTTTGAGTTCTTGTAGAATTTTTCCTTTTCATTGAAACATAAAAGTGGAGAGTCAAATAAGGTTGTTGATGCCTTCAGCTGAAGAATAAGATTGATGATAGAAATGAGAGTTGAGGTACTTGGTTTTGATGATTTGAAGTGTTTATATGAGTCTAACATTGATTTTGTAGAATGTTGGAAAGCATGTAAAGAACACATAGTGAGTGACAAGTGGACTGATTATTTAATTTAAGAAGACATGTTGTTTAAGGGAGTTTAGTTGTGCATACCTAGAGGATCTATGAGAGAGAACATAATAAAGGAGAAACACAGTGGTGGACTTGCTAGACATTTTGGGATTGATAAGACTATGAAATTGATTTCAAAAAGATACTTTTGGCCACAAATTTATAGAGATGTACAAAGAATGGTTAGAGGTTTCAAAATTTTCCAAACAACAAAAGGAACTAGTCAAAATTTGGGATTGTATACACCTTTTCCTGTACTTGATAGACCTTGGTAAGATGTGAGTATGGACTTTGTTCTTGGATTGCCTAGAGCTCAAAGAGGTAATGATTCTATTTTGGTGGTGGTTGATAGATTTTCTAAGATGGCCCATTTCATACCTTGTAAGAAGACATCTGATGCATTGCATGTAGCTAAATTATTTATTCAAGGAAGTGGTAAGATTGCATGGTTTTCCTAAGTCTATTGTTTCAGATAGAGATACTAAGTTTACTGGTTACGTTTGGAGAACACTTTGGAAAAAGATGGATATTGAATTGAAGTTTAGTTCTACATTTCACCCTTAGATAGATGGATAGACTAAAGTGGTGAATAGAAGCTTGGGAAACTTGTTGAGATGTTTAGTTGGAGATAAGCCTGCTAATTGGGATTTAGTTTTGGCACAAGCAGAGTTTGCATATAATAATTTTGTGAATAGAAGTACTAAGAGGACACCTTTAGAGATTGTTACTAGATTTCATCCTAAGGGAACCATAGAGTTGAGAGATTTACCTACTGAGACAAGAAGTGTTGAAGCTGAGGATTTTGTAGTATACATGAGAACTTTTCATGATGAAGTTAAAAATAATTTGGAGGACAGTAATCTGAAATATAAATAGAGAGTAGACAAGAGAAGGAGACATAAATATTTTGAATTTGGAGATGAGGTTATGATTAATTTGAAGAAAAATATATTTCTGGTTGGTACCTACAATAAGCTGAAAATGAAGAAGTTTGGACCTTGTAAGATTCTGAAGAAATTTGACAGTGGAAATGCTTATGAAGTGGAATTACCAGAGGACATGGATATATCACCTATATTCAACATTTTTTATATCTTTGAGTACTTTGAATCAAATGATGAGATAGAAGATGATCTAGATTATCCTAAGATGAAGTATGACAACATTGAGAAGATCTTGAATAAAAGAGTGAGTAAGAGTACAAGAGGAAAAGACTACATGGAATACTTATTTTAGGGGAAACATAAGCCAGTTGAAGATAGTTCATGGATTACAAAAGATGAGTTGGATCTTTATGATTCAGGTCAAAATATGAGCAGTGTCTAATGTGGGCATCAATTCCTTATTTACCCCAGGTGTCTGATGTAGGAGCATCTTGGGTCTTTGAGAAATCTTGCATCAACCAAAAACATTTCATATTTTTTATTGTTTGCATTATAATCATTACATTTATTGGTTTCATATTGTATGAAGATTACATAATGTCGAGGAACTATTTGGGAACCTTCTCCTATGATCACATAAGGATTGGATGGACCATTTCAAAGTTAGAGTTGTTTTCCTTGCTGCTAGAGCCTTATTTTCCTATTTTGCGCGAGCTGATTGCACATCGTGTAGTTGTTGATCCTTAACAAATCAAACTTTTCTCTCTTAAAAAATTCAAGATGACCTAAATTAATATCTTCACCTAATACCACAAGTCAGCCAATTTACATGTGAAACATGGAGTTTTCCATTTTGCGCAGTGTCGTATGATGGAATTGGATCTTGCTAAGCTATGGACATGTTCTTGGATCATGTATGGACCTAAATATAACTTTTCATTAAGTTTTGTTCATTATTTATTTATTTTTGGTTTACTCTTTTAGGGTAGACCTATAATGTAATTAAATGTTTGACTAGCAGACTTGTGGCTTAGCTGGCTATATAAGAAGCTTTGGTTGTTTATTTGATGGTAAGAGAGTGATATTAGAAGAGTATTGGAAGAATAAGAGAAGATAATATGTGAGATGAGACTCTGAATTCATTATTCTCATTGTATAAGGCTAAAACCCAGAAGGCCTCATTACTGGGCATGTTGAAAGATTTAATATAATTAATATGTTGTTGATGCCAGTTGCTTGTCTCATATCCATTGTGTTTTCACTGATTTCATGTGGTATTCATATTTCTTCCATGTGTAACTCTGAGTAGTTCTTGTTTTTTGATTCAAGTGGAGTCAATTTTGCTTGATTCTGCTTGTATCTGCCCTGCCCCTACATCATATGTGTTTCTTTAGGATTAGAAGGAAATCCTACCACAATATCAACAACATAAGCAATCTTAGGCATACTATGAACAACATATTGTATATTACCGATCATGGATCTATACAGAGTTTCATTCACCTCGGTAGAGTCATGTTCTTTTGATAATTTTCATACAGTAATCATCAGTGTACCAACCAGTCTTGAGTATTCCATCCCATAAGTTTTCAGAATCTCTTTGATGTATTTTGATTGTGTTATGTATATGTCATCCTTGATCTATTGAATTTTTAATCCATTAAATAATTTGATATCTCTGACCATTGAAATTTCAAATTGCTTCCTCATTCCATTAGAAAAATATTTAGACATTGACTCATTTCCTCCAAATATGATATCATCAAAAAAAAAAATCAGCAATTAATACTAATAGGGAGATCTTGTGCTAACTAGTCCTATTCCTTTAAGGACTTACTCTAGGCCTTCTCTTGACCTATTCTAGGGTTCTCTTAGACCCTATTTACTGAGGGATTCTTGATAATCCCCTCCTCTCCTCTAGACATCACTACCAAGAAGTTTAACCCTTTTCTTGTCCTTAATTCCCTTCACATGAATTCAACCATGGAATTCATCTTCTCACCCAAATACTTGATACTATGTTTCAAATATAATAGAAGGATCTTTTTATGTTTTTTTGACTGAATTTTGAGGTGTTCCACCATTCATCTCCCTTATCCCACAACTCCATCTCCAAAAACTAGACCTAAAGCCTATTAGGTCCTTGTAGGTCTCCCAACTCATCTTTTAGGGTATATCTTCACAACTTCCCAAACAAGTTGTCAAAAAAATCACATATTCTGACACCCTTTTCAAAGTTATCAAGGATTCTTAGTTTCTTGGGTCCTCAAGTCATCCGTACGGTGCCTTCCTACATTCAAGCCTAGTTTTTAGGCCTAATCAGGTCTCACTGGTTTTCAGTGAGGGTTTGATATTCACACCTCTTTTTGGATTGGTCAAAGGCTCTCCTTCTTAGGATTGAGTCTTTAATCACTAATTATCACTATTCAGTAGCTAGATTGACTCATTCAATCCCTCAACCCTCTCTCATTTACTAGGTCAATGTCAAGCACACTAACCGGGCATGGTCTGGATCGCCTAGGACTTGACTTAAAAATTATTTCCTTTAAAACCCGGTCATACAAATACATATGTAAAAATTATATATAATTCTCTAACATATTCTAGAAGGTCATACAATTCCTTCCATGGGAATTCATGTTAGAGCTATTTACTCAACCTCTACTCTGAACACACCAGCGAATTGGTCACAGAGGAGGATTTATTTAACACAACAAAAAGAAACCTAGCTAACTAAAAAAAAATCACAAAACCACTCAAAAAAACATAAGGAACAAATACATGCAAGGTAAATTGTTTGGTCTAATCCATTGTGAAGCATAGCGGAGCTTCTATTCTCTGTTACGTAGACACAGTCACACCAGTCACTTAAAAAATGAAAACCAAACTTGTATCTGAAATCCCACCCTATGGTCTAGTTAGAAAAAGAAATTTATAGTTTTATACAACTGAGTTAGGTCATTTCGAAACCCCTAACTACCTTTGGCTCTCAGACATCCTCTTTGACAAAATGTTATCATGACAACTTTGCAAAATTGAAAAGTTGTCATTGATAACTTTTACATCTTGCATGGTCAGTTTTACTAAGTCAACTCAATAGGTCTAAAAGGACCTCTACTTAACTCATTTCTCCATTTTGCTAAGTCACACTAATTCTTTGACTGACTGGCATAGACTAATAGCTTGAAAACTAGACTCCTTAGGTCGACTCATACCTAGTAAAGTCTTCACTAATACTCTTAAAACCTTCCTAAACATCTTGGATCTCAACACACACACACACACACACACTAGGGAATCACTAAGTCCTTATTGGATAGTGACTTGGCTAAGGTCACTACAAGCCAAAACTAGGAGTTAGGTTTTCCAAGAACCTAGGTTCTCTTGCACCATACTCCCCCTACAAAGAGAAGCTAAGTCCCATTAGGAGACAAGAGTGCTAAATCAATTCCTAGCTTCTTGAAACTGTTCTATTCAATCCATTGAGCCTCTGATTTTGGTAGAGACTTCCCCTTCACAAAGTGCTCCATGTAGACCCCATGATTAGTTTGTTTCTTCACCCTTGAGTCTAGTATCTTCTTGGCTTGAGGCTTCACTTGAATAGGTATTTTGAGGTCTTTGACATCACCATGGACATCTAGATTGTGTTCTTCTTCCTTCACATTAGGTCCTTTGTATCTAACCAAGTCTTGGACATTGAAAACCAAAGAGATAGATAGGTTACTAGGAAGGCCTATTTTATATGCATTTGAGCCATACTTGGCTAGAATCTTACATGGTCCAAATCTCCTCATTTGAAGCTTTCTCGGTATGCTCTTCCAAATGCTTCCTTATTAAGGTGTACCTTCACCCAATCACCCACTTAAAACTATAAATGCATCCTGCTTTCATCAACTCTAGCTTTCACATTTTGATTGGCTTCTACCAATGTCCTCCTTACCTGCTAGTGTACCTCTTGCATGGATTGAGGAAAGTAATCAACATGACCACTCACTCCCTCTTGATTACCAAGTTCTCTAAGTTCAAACACA
Source organism: Chamaecyparis obtusa (assembly GCA_027943335.1). Taxonomy (NCBI): domain Eukaryota; kingdom Viridiplantae; phylum Streptophyta; class Pinopsida; order Cupressales; family Cupressaceae; genus Chamaecyparis; species Chamaecyparis obtusa. Next base: position 97,970 of record BSBK01009934.1, read on the forward strand.
CCTCTTGGATGCATGTCATACACCACTTCAAATGGGCTCTTCCCAGTAGACCTATTTATGTTGTCATTATAAGAAAATTAAACTTGTGGTAACACCTAGTCCCACACTTTTCCATACTCCTTTTTAAGACATATTAAGAGGTTTCCCAACACTCTATTTATCACCTATATTTGGCCATCCATTTGAGGATGATAGGTTGACCCAAAAGCAAGGTTGGCTCCTAGTCTCTTCTACAAAGTCTTCAAAAAGTGTCCCATGAAGTTGACATCCCTATCTAACACTATGTTGATTGGTAGGCCATGAATCCTTACCACTTCCTTGAAGAATAGGTGTGCTATACAACAAGAATCATGAGTGGTCTTAGATGGTATTAAATGGCTCATTTTACTAAACCTATCAACCACCACATATACACTATCAAAACCAGTAGTTCTCTTAGGCAAGCCTACTATAAAGTCCATACTTAGGCACTCCTATGGCCTCTTAGGGATTGTTAAAGGCTGACATAACCATGCATTGGTAGATTTTCCTTTATCTTTTTGGAAAATAATGCATTTCTCTACATACCTCCTAACATGTCTTGGAATCTTGGGCCAAAAGTAGAACCTTTGCACTAGGTCCAATGTCTTATTCAAGCCAAAGTGTCCACTAAGGCTCCCATTGTATTTTTCTTATATAAGGCTCTCTCTCATTGAACCTTTTGGTACAAATAATTGGTTACCCTTGAATAACAAACCAGTCTACAATATGTAGTAAGAAAACTCACTATGAAAGTGATTCTCAAAGTCTTCACATACCTTATATGCCTTGGAGAAGTCCTCATACTCCTTGTAGATTTCTATAAATCCTTCAACTCCAATGCTTTGAAGCTAGATTTCTTAAACAGTCAGCAACCTTCAGCTTAATGCATCAGCTACCTTATTGTTAAGACCCTTCTTATATTTGATGGTAAAGGTATACGCTTAGAGAAACTCCATCCACTTGATGTGCCTATGACTTAGCTTATCTTGAGTGTTAATGTAGCTTAATGCTTGATTATCTGTATGGACTACAAGCTCCTTAGGTAATAGGTAGTGCCTCCACTTCTTAAGTTCTTGGATTAATGCATAGAGCTCCAAATCATATGAGGACTACCTTGACTTAGCCTGATTCAATTTCTCACTAAAAAATGCAACCGATCTTCCTTCTTGGTTCAAGACTGCTCCCACTGCTATTTTTCTTGTAGCACATTCAACAATAAACAACGTATCAAATCTTTGTAGTACTAAGATAGGTTGAGTTTCCACTCTTTGCTTCAATCTTTCAAACCCTTCCTGAGCTGCTTTGGTCCACACAAACTTAGTTTTATCTCCTCCTTTGATAGTATTGAGCATAGGTGCACATATCTCACTAAATCCTCTTATGAACTTTCTATAGAACTAAGCTAATCCATGGAAGCTCCTCACTTCTATCCCTATTTTAGGAGTGGGCCAACTTAGTATAGCTTCCACTTTACTTGGATCCATCTTAAGGTCACCTTGAGACACCACAAAGCCTAGGTAGAGTAGTTCTTGTTTGAGGAATTCACTCTTCTCTAGGTTGATGGCTAGTTTCTCCTCATGTAACCTTCTTAGGACAACCTCTAGGTGTTTCATGTGTTCCTCCTTGTTCTTTCTAAATATGAGAATTCCATCTAGGTACACCACAACAAAACTACCAATGTAATATTTAGGACCTCATTCATTAATCTCATGAATGTACTATGTGCATTTGTAAGCCCAAAGCCCATGACTAACCACTCATAAAGACCCTCATTAGTCTTGAAGGCTGAATTCCACTCATATCCTTCATTTATCCTAGTTTGGTGATACCCACTTTTAAGGTCAATTTTGGTGAAGTATTGAGATCCCCGAAGACAATCCATAAGGTCTTCTATTCTAGGGATAGGAAACCTATATCTAATAGTTATTCTATTGATTTCCCTAAAATCAATACATAACCTCCACTTACCTCCCTTCTTTGGTACCAAAACCACTAGGACAACACATGGGATAATGCTCTTTCTTATCAAGCATTAATTAGGAAGTTCTTGAATCTGCCTCTCAATTTCTTTGTTCTGGTCCAGGGTCACTTTATAGGCTTCTTTGTTAGGAAAAGATGCTCTAGGTACAAAGTCAATTTGATGACTGATTTCTCTTTGAGGAGGAAGAGTATCTAGTGTCCCATCACTTATTATGTCTTTAAAATGGTCCAGTAGATGCTACACTTCTTTTGGAAATGTAGGGTGTAGTACCTTGGTCTCCTCCTTTGGTTTTAGGACTATGGCTAGTCCAACTCCTTCCTCTTCTTTGAATTTATGCAAGAACTCCTTCCCACTCATCAAGAGTACAGTAGGATCACTTGAATTTGTAGCTCCTTCCTCTACTAGTGGCTATATTTAATATGTCACTCCATCTTTCTTGAAGTTATAGATATTCTCCTTCCCATGGTAGACTGCATCTCGATCATATTTCCATGTCCTTCCTAACAAAAAATGGCAATCATCCATTCGAAGGATGTCACATGACATCTTATCTTGATAACCACCTATCATGAATTCCACCCACACTTTGTTCATTCATTAGAACATTCTACCCCTTGTTTAGCCAAGTCACCTTGTAAGGATTTTTATGAGGTATCCTTTCAAGTTTTAGCTTTTGGGTTTCTTCCTCTAAGATTATGTTATCAGTTGAACCTAAATCAATGATAACTTTACAAAATTTTCCAAGGATCTTTCATTTGATGCTAAAAAGAGCCCTCCTCTTCTTAGGTTCCTCCTTGACTGGTTCCTTGAGTAGAACTCTCCTAAAAATGAGGTTATCACCATATTCTGAATCCAAATTAACTTTAGGTGACTTAACACTACTCTCTTCCTCTTGTGCATAAGCTATTTTCTACTCTCTTTGGGAACTAGAAGCTTTATCAGGACACCTATAGGTAGGATGGCCTAGTTCTCCACAATTGTAACACTTCATGCTTGCAAAGTGTGACCCTCTATTAAAATCACTTGATCCTCCCTCTTCCATAATTTCTTCTTCCACTTGGCTCACTAGTTTTCTCAACTAGCTTAGAGTCTCCTTCACTTCTTGGTTCATTACTCCTACCACCATATTCACCTCTATGTCCTCTAGAGTCTCTCCTTCTACCTATACCTCTTGGGTTAGAGTCTTTCTTCTTCTTTTGTTCTTCTCTTCTACCTTGAGTGATAATTGGAAGCACTTGTGGACAGTAGTAGGAGTCCATAAAATAATCTCTTCTTGGATACTCCACCTTAATCCACCCAAGTATCTAGCAACTGAAATACTCTCCTCTTCTTGAACTTTGGACCTCAAACAGATTTTTTGAAACTGCTCAGTGTAAGAGGCTACATCCATCTCCTTTTGTCTGAGATTTTTCCTTTTCTTATGCATTTGGATCTCATGATCCTCTGGCATATAATTATCTTTGATATTTGTAACCATAGCTCTCCAATTTTCTATGGGTCTTTTACCCTCTCTTTCCCTCTCTTCTTGAAGTAATTTCCACCATGTTAGGGCTGGTCCCCTTAGCCTTGATTTATCCACCTTCACCCTTTGTGCCTCTAAGACACCTTCACATTCAAAGTGATTCTCCATCCCTTCAATCCACTCCATCACTAGCTTGAAATCCATTTTGTAGGTGAACAAGGGTATCCCCTTTAGTGCTTTGCCTCCCAAAGCCTTAATGGCTTTTAGGAAAGGTTCCTCTTGTATAGGTGGGTCTGGTTTAGGGATGTAATCTTCATCAACTATTGCCTTACCATTTTCATCTTCTAATGACATCTTCTCCTTCATTTTACCAGTGGTCTCTGCCACATCATCAAGCTTATCTTTCAAAGCTTCAATAGTCTCATCTAGGATCCTAATTCTTTCTTTTTGTTCAACCACTTCTCTAGCCAATTTTGCATTGGTCACCATAGTGTGATCACCCATCAATTCAATTCTTTATGACATACACTTTCCACATCCCAATCTTTTCAATAGATCTGATACCAATTTGATAGGGAGATCTTGTGCTAACTAGTCCTATTCCTTTTAGGACTTACTCTAGGCCTTCTCTTGACCTATTCTAGGGTTCTCTTAGACCCTATTTACTGAGGGATTCTTGACAATATCCTCCTCTCCTATAGACCTCACTACCAAGAACTATAACTCTTTTCTTGTCCTTAATTCCCTTCACATAAATTCAACCATGGAATTCATCTTCTCACACAAATAATTGATACTATGTTGGAAGTATGATAGAAGGCTCTTTTTATGTTGTTTTGACTAAATTTTGAGGTGTTACACCATTCATTTTCCTTATCCCACAAGTTGATCTCCAAAACCTAGACCTAAAGCCTATTAGGTCCTTGTAGGTCTCCCAACTCACCTTTTAGGGTATATCTTCACAACTTACCAAAAAAATTGTCAAAAAAATCACATATTCTAATAGCCTTTTCAAATTTATCAAGGATTCTCAGCTTCTTCGGTACTCAAGTCATCTGTACAATGCCTCCCTATATTCAAGCCTAGTTTTTAAGCCTAATTAGGTCTCACTAGTTTTCAGTGAGGGTTTGATATTCACAGCTCTATCTGGATTGGTCAAAGGCTCCCCTTCTAAGGATTTAGTCTTTGATCACTAATTATCACTATTCTGCAACTGGATTGACTCCATCAATCCTCTAGCCTTCTCTCATTTGCTAGATCAATGTTAAGCACACTAACCGGGCATGCTTTGGCTCATCTAGGGATTCAATTCAAAATTATTTCCTCTAAAAACTTGGTCATACAAATAAACATTTTAAAAGTATGTACAATTATCTAACATATTCTAGAAGTTCGTACAGTTCCTTCCATGGGAATTCATGTTAGAGCCATTTATTCAACCTGTACTTTAAACACACCAGCGAACTGGTCACAGAGGATGATTTATTTAACACAACAAAAAGAAACCTAGCTCACCAAATGAAAGAAAAAAAACACTCAAGAAAACATAAGGAAAAAATACATGCAAGGTAAATTCTTTGGTCTAATCCATTGTGAAGGATAGTCAAGCTTCTATTCCCTGTTACGTAGACATAGTCACACCAGTCACTTACAAAATGAAAACCAAACTTGTTTTTGAGATCCCATCCTATTTTTTGGTAAAAAAAAAGACATTTATAGGTTCAGCCAGCCAAAATAGGTCAGTTAGAAATCCCTAACTACCTATAGCTCTCGGACAACCTCTTTGACAAAATGTTGTCATGACAACTTTGCACAATTCCAAAGTTGTCATTGACAACTTTTACATCTTGCATGAAAACTTTTACTAAGTCATCTCAATAGGTCTAAAAGGACCTCTAAGGATAACTTATGACTCCTAGGACCTCTAATTCACTCATTTCTCCATTTTCCACAGTGAAACCAATGCTTTGACTGACTGCCATAGACTAGTGGCATAAAAGCCACACTCCTTAGGTCCACTCATACCTAGTAAAGCCTTCACTAAGACTCTTAAAACCTTCCTAAAAATCTTTGATCTCAACACACACACAAGGGACTCACTAAGTCCTTATTGGACAATGACTTGGCTAAGGTCACTACAAGCCAAAACTAGGAGTTAGGTTGGCCAAGAACCTAGGTGCTGCTGCACCAAATACCTTATCTTGGCATTCACTTTTAAACTACACATTACTATTATCACTAGTTCTAATGAAAATTGTTCTCATTAGATATGAGTGGAGTCATTCATACCATACTCAGGGTTCTTGTTTCAAATTATTTAGTGTCTTGATTAGTTTACATACCATGTGTTTCTATCTTTTGTCAATAAATCCTTTAGGTTCCTTAATGTACACTTCTTCTTGCAGTATTCCATTAAAAAATGCATACTTTACATTCATTTGATAAACCTTGAAACCTTTATAGGATACATATGCAATTATAATTCTCACACCTTCTAATGTAGAAACATGAGAAAATGTCTCACCATAGTCAATACCTTCTTCCTATGCATATCCTTTGCATACAAGTCTAGCTATATTCCTTATCACATCTCCATTTTTATTTAGTTTATTTCTAAAAATACACTTTATACCAATAACATTTGTATCCTTAGGTCTCGGTACCAGTAACCAACTATTTCTCTTTTCAATTTGATCAATCTCTTCTTTCATTGCATTAACCCAATCTTCATTTTCAAGTGCATCCTTGACAAATCGAGGCTTAAATTCAAAAATCAAACATGTATTGTCTCTCAACTTACTTCTTTTCTTGACTTGTGCATTCTTATCTCCTATTATTTGAGTCGGTGAGTGGTTTCTTACATATTTTTCTAGTACTGGCTTGATTCTCTATTCTTCAACATTTTCTTCTCTCGGTGGGGGTTCAACTGGTTCCTTAGTTTCTTCTTGTAGCTAGGATAAAGTACCAGAGACTCCTTGTACATATACAAATCTTTGATAATATTCTTCTTCATTTTTTATCTCCTTCATTCTTATCTGCAAACTCATCAATCCTTACATTGGCACTTTCCACAATTTTTTTAGTGGCTTTAATTATATATTTATAAGATTTTCTCTTTATAGAGTATCCTAGGAATATTCCTTCATGTCCTTTAGAATCATACTTTCCATTCCTAGCATATTTCAGAATGTAACACCCACTTCTAAAGATTTTAAAGTAGCTAACATTAGGTGTATGCCCATACAAGAGTTTATAGGGAGTTTTATTTGTACTGTTCTTTAGTCGTACTCAGTTGAGGGTGTAAACAACAGTACTAATGGCTTCTCTCTAGTATGTTTGTGCAACCACCTTCTCATTCAACAATGTTCTTACAGAGTCAACTATTGATTTTTTCCTTCTTTCAACTATGTCATTCTGTTGTGGATTTCTTGGTGTAGATGCTTGTCTTTTGACTCCATTCTCATTATAGAAGACAATAAATTCATCAAAGATAAATTCACCTCCTTTATCTAATCTTAAACATTTCAGTTGCTTACCTGTTTCCTTCTCAACTCTTTCCTTGTACCATTTAAACATTTAAAATGAATCATAATTTTCTTTTAGAAACATTACAAACATCAACCTTGAGTAGTCATCAACAAACAAAATGAAATACCAATCACCATAATAAATTTTTACACCTACAAGGCCACAAAGATCAATATGAACTAACTCTAATATACCATTATATGAGTAAGACTTTCTTGAAAAACTTGATTTTTTCATCTTACCAATCTAATTCCTTACACATAAATTTTATCAAACTTTTTCAATCTTGGTAGACCTCTAACTCATTTCTTCTTACTAACCTTGATCATGTTATCAAAATTCAAATGAAAGAATCTTTTATTCCATAACTAAGCATCTTCTCTTCTTTCAAATAGACACACATTTCCATTAGAATTTAAAATAAAAAATTACCTTTAGATTGTTCATCAGTGCCAATTAAATCTCTAGCAATATCATAGATCTTCAATTTTTGGTTTTGAAATTCTTGTTGGTGGCCAGTTTTCTTCAATTGTGCTACACTTAACAAGTTGTACTTTATTCCTTCAACTAATAAGCATTATCATATTTAATCTTTTTATTTAGCAGAATGGATCCCTTTTCTTTTACATAATATAGACAATCATTTCCAAATGTAACAAACCCTCCATCACATTCTTCGATGTTTTCAAACTTATCAATGTCACAAGTCATATGACATGAACAACTAGTGTCAATAATCCATAGGTCAGTTTTACTAACTTGAGAAATAAGGACCTTTTCATCTTCATACCTTTCTTCTTTTGAATCATCCTTCATAGGAACATAAACCACTTCATCAAATTCATCGGTGTCATCATATTCATCGTCAATTAGTCCTTCCTTAGCTAGGTATCATGATTTATTTCCTTTATCCTTGTAGTCTCTAAACCTTTGGCATCGGTTCTCCTTCTTGTCCTTCTTATCATTCTTGTCATTATCAAGACACCTAGATGCAATATGACTAATCTTGTTCAAATTAAAATATTATAGAGGAAATTTACCTTCATAATTTCCCTTATGTCTTGGTATCCCTTTTTCTAGTAGTTCTTCTTGTTATTTTTCCTCGATTAGTATATTGTCATAGTCACTTCCACCTAAACTATAGTGATTGTCTCTTTCTCTTCTTCAACTACCAATGGTAAGAGATGATCTAAAAGTTGTTTCTATCTTTTGTAAACTATTATCAAAGTTACTAAGCTCAAATACATTCATCTCACTAATCAAAGTATCACGAGTAACAACATTACCAGGTATGGATCTCACTATTTGAACAGCAGAGTCTCGAATAACCTATTTAGGTAAGAGAGATAATAATTTTGGTTACCACATCTTCTCCATTTATTGTTCCACCAGCATCTTTGATAACAATAACCATGTCCTTAATTGTGAAATTATATTGTGCATTATTTTCATCTTCTTTCATTCTCATCTCATCAAAATTTTCTTTGAGACTATAACCCTTTTCTCTTAGTACATGCAAATCACCTCCATAAACAAGTGTAAGTTTATCCCACATTTCTTTCACTGCAATGTAGTCCTTTATGTCATTAAACTTACCATTAGTCAAGGAAGACTAAATCTCAATCATTACCGAGTTGTGTTCCTTATTTTCTCTCATCTAATCAAGTGTCATAGGTCCAAGAGGTGGTAGAGTGTACTCAATTTCCAAATATTAGAGTACAAAATCTTGAATTCTAGATAGGTATAACTTCATCCCACTTTACCATGTGGGGAAGCTCTCCTTGTTCAAAATTGGTAATTCAATCCTATACATCTTCAGATCTTTAGCTTCAGTCTTCTAAAATTTTACCTCTGAGAACCAAATCCTCTAACACCAATTGTTGGATAATTGAGAGGAGGGGTGAATCATTTATCATAGGTCCCTTAACAATTTTCAACCTTAACATCTTCTTGATAACCAATCTTTATAATCATATTTAATCATTCAACAGACCATAGAAGTATGCATATGAAAATCAATAACTTGAATGCAAAACATTCAATCACACATTAACACCAATATTTAATGTGGAAACCCAATTCCTGTAAAAACCACTATGGAAATTATCAACCAAAAAATAATTCACTCTTTTGAAATGAGCTCAGTTAAGATCCAATCCTATTAAAGATTACAAACACATTTTATAGATGTGACTCTACTAGGGGATTTTCACCAAATATCACCTAGATCTATCACCCTATCATGAGTGGCCTTATTAGAGGGCTTAGAACTTTCATTATAATAGCACCTTACAAAGGATTTAAAAATAGGATTGTTAAATCCACTCGATTAAGAGAGTTTCTAATACAATGTTTAGAGAGTAACAATGAAATGATTTGATAAAATATATAACTACCTTTTCATGTTGAGATCTTCTTTTTGCTCATTTTTCTTCTTCAAACTCTTCTTTACTGGTTGATAAACACACACATTTCATCTCATCAATTTCCTTCACTTGATTCAAATTGTTCTTCAACACTATTTTTCTCGATGTACCCTTCTATACTAATTTGGCTATATGTTCTGGCTATCATAAAATCAACAATATTACCATTATGATCACCCTTTATATAGATATTTTTTTTCTTTATCCTAGTCATTGCTTAATCTCAACCATTCAATCCAATATCAAAGTGTGGTAAAAAGTTTTATAAATCTTTCTAGCTATTTCTTCACCTTAGAACTTGAAATTTTCTTGGATCTCAAACCAATCACTAAATCTTCACCATTTATCTATACCTAACATTTTTATCTATTGATTTCATTAACTAACTTTGTTCCTTCCTTAGAATCTCCTAGATGAATCGAGATCTTTTGTTGATGTCATATTTTACTTGATTTCTTGTTTAACTGACTAACTTCATTTACTCATTTAAGTCCATCTACTCGGTTAACATTTAATCAGGTATCTATGACCAACCAATATCTTTACTTACAAATTTCAATTTCCAGCTTGGTAGAACACATTGTTTTCTTTTCTTTTCACTTCATAACTTCAATCGTTTATTATTGAGCAATATAACAACTGAGTCCTTTACTTAACATCATTTTTTTTAGATAGATATGGAAACTTGCATAGATTAGTAATTCAATAGGTTTGACATCAATGACAACATAACAATTGATCCAATCCTTGTACATACCTTTCATTACTCGGTTAACCTTGTTCATTATCATCTTTTCAATGTCAGTTAAAGTATCAATCTCATTAGTTATAGTAACATGCATTTCTTAAAACTATGGTGAATGCATCAAAAAATAATTTTGATATGTTAGTGAATGAAATTTAGTGCCATTAGATGTTATTGATACAAATGATGAAGTTGAGGATGAAAGCTTTGATGACATTCCATTGATTTCTACCAATTATAATCATATTTTAGGAGTGATCAAAATTGGTACATATAATTTTTTAGGTTTTATAATCTCAATGCATAAGTTTATTGAGCGTGTACATTATATTTTAGTTTGAATTAGATGTATATATAGTTTTATACAAGTCTCTTTAATTTAAATTTAAAGGTCATTAAAAATATATTTTGTAGGACATGTTTTTGTAGTAATAGCAAAGCCTAGAAATATAGAATGTGTTACTTACTATTTGTTGTGTTCTAAAAAGGAGAGGAATAAGGTAAGAAAGAATGAAGCAAGAAATGGAATTATGTGTATCTATTGGTAATTTATCGATGTTGTTTCTTGTCTATGCAGTTTCAATTGTTGTGCAAGGAATGTATTTGAAGCAAATGAAAATAGTTAAACATGGGATTGAGTTTATTGATTGTCAACCTAAGGACAAGGTTTATCACTATATCCACCTTTTAATTTCTGCTACCCTATCTCTTCATCCAGTTGCAGAATATGCCATTCATAAGTGGGGACTTGATATTGATGATCATGAGAGAATATTACATGTTATCCTAGAGAGAGTCAAACCACTTGATGTGGCATTGAAACAATGTATATACATGTTTGCAACTTGTGTGAATTTTGGTTGAACAATTTGACGTAGACATAAATTTGTCTTAAGTCTTGATACATAGCTTAAGGGGATGATTTAAATTATTATAAAGTAACGTGATAATTTCTTTGATTTTTAGTTGTACTTGGACATGTATTAGGACATGATATTGCAAGACTTTATTTTAATAGTTAATTAATTAGTACACGTCTTAAGAGGTTGAATAAATACTTTTCTCATTGAATGTCTATAGGATATTGAAATACTTCAATTTTATAATTGATTAAATTAGGATATGTCTTAAGGGGATGTCTTATTGTTGTTTACTAAGGCCAATTATTAAGGGGATGGTCTATTACTTATCTCATTAAATTATGACATGTCTTAAGGGGATGATTTAATACTTATCACATTCAATGTATGGATTATATTGCAATATTTTTATTTTATAGTTGATTAAATCAAGACATGTCTTAATGGGATGGTTTATTACTTATCTCACTAAATTAGGACATGTCTTAAGGGAATGATCTAATGATTATCTCTTTCAATGTATGTATGATTTATTGTGAAATGCATAAATTAGATCATGTCAAACATAAATTTTTTATCATGAAACATATAGAAATTAGTTCATGAAACATATATCTTAGATCATCAAACACATAAATTAGATCATGAAACATATATAAATTAGTTCATAAAACATATATCCTATATCATCAAACATATAACTTAGATAATAAAATATATAAATTTTATGATGAAACATATAACTCTTATCTCTATTCAGCATTCAAGGTTTTCATTAGTATCAAAGGTTATCAAATATATCAGTCGGTCACTTACAGTGAGCAAATTGGTAATTAGAAGCAAGCAAAACTAGTCGGTAAAGCTTACACACTGAGCATCAGATAGTTTACCAAGCACTAGCAGAACACTGACACCGACAGATAGTAAACATCAAGCGTCACAGTATACACCAAGTAGTTTGTATAGTGTTTATCGAGGATCACAGAAAAATGCATAGTAATCTGAAATGGCACATTCTTCTATGAAAATGGTTACAATAGATTAGAAAACATTTTACCAAAATCGAGGAATATTTAATGTTATGATATTCATTAAATGTAATGTATATCTTATGTAATAGTCTGATCTACGTCATTTTTATACACCGTAGATCTTAGGGTTTTGACTATGTTGTGTAACCTAATTTTGTTAAAGCAGCAAAAGTAGATCGCTATATAAATGTATGTTTACATCATTTTTGGTGTGAACTGATGAGAGAAAAGATAGATGAATTCAAGGAGAACTTGAAGCATTTGACTAACTTCAAGTCTATTAGTTAATAGAGCAGATTTTAGAGGATATCAGATTAAGCAGAATCAGAAAAGACTACCGAGTAGATCCAGAGTAGAGATTCATCACAGTCAAGGTTATATTTTGTCAGAACTTATAGATCTATATCAGACAATTGAGTTGTCAATTAGCAGATAATTTCCTATTGCTTTCTAACAATTGTAATAGAGTTTTTGGATAAATCTCTAATAGAGTAGACTTAACAGTCTTACATAAATCTCTTAACCTAGTGCACACTTCATTAGTGTTGTTAAAATCCTATAACTAGGTAGATCTAGCTAATCTAATATGTTACTCCTAACAGGGTAAGATCATCAGAAGTGATCAAAACTTGTAGCCCTAATAGGAAAACCTTTTCTATCTGTAGTAGTGAAGAATTTGTGGGTGTCATCCCCACCATAGTTTTTACCTTCTAACAAGGGTTTCTACGTTACCAAAATACTTGTGTTATGTGATTTTTATTTGATTTCATGTTGTTTACTTTCATAAGTTAAATGAATGATTGATACATGCAATTAGATACAAGCTATTTTGCAAAGGTTATCACTGTTTACAGTCATAGATCTGAAAGGTTGACAAGTAAAGTTTCTGAAGGCATTGATTCACCCCTCCCCTCCCAGTACCTATCTCTCCTAATTCCAACAATTGGTCAGATCACAGTTCTCTTGTTGAATAGTTTAACCACTGAAGAGTAAAGATCTAAGCTATGGAGAGATATAAGCTTGACAAGACTATTGTGAATCAGAAGATACAAATGCTAATGTCTATTGAATAGTACAAGAAAGCCAAGGAAGGACTGAAGAAATTACTAGTTGAAAGGAAGAACCTAGCTATTCTACAAAATGAGATCAGTTACCATGAAGAATCTATCGATGAAATTTTCAAGCATATTGGATCTAATTTATCTGAAAAGAATCAACATTTAACTGATCAAGTGAAAGCACTACAAATCGGTCAATAATTCTCAGATGGTGAGAATGGTAGAAACAATGAACAATGCTAGACAAGCCGAGCAAGAAAGGAATCTAGCTATTAATGATCAAATATAGGTGAATGAACAACTTCAAGCTAAAGAGAATGAAATACAAAGACTCACTAATCATCACTTCCAAGTATCTAATCAAATGATGACTGTGAATCAAGAAGTAAACCGAGTGAATGGAGAATTGTCAAGAAGACTAGAACATGTTGCAAGACTTAAAGAGGAGAATGAGAAGCTAAGAAATGAAGTGAAAAATCAGCAGCAACAAAATGAAATGAAGAAATTGGCTGAAGATAGTTCTAAGAAGATTGATGACTTTCTGACTAATCAAAGAAGATTTGGGAGTAGAGCAGGTATAGGCTACACTGACGAAGGAGAATCATCACAACAAGATGAACAAGTCAACAACAATCAAAATCAAAAACCTAAAGTGTTGGCATGTTATCATTGTGGCAAACTAGGACATACATATAATGTCTATAGAAGCAAAGAACAAGGTAAACCTCCTATCACTCCTAAGTTTAATGGATATTATTATTACTCTGGTAAGTTTGGACATCCAGCTTATGAGTGTAGAGCTAAGCAGAATGATATTGCTAACAATACTACTATGGAGAAAATATGCTATACTTGTAATAAACATAGACACATTGCACGAGAGTGTAAGGCTAAGATGAAGCAAGTATGGACTCCTAAGAAGAAAACACAAAAAAAGCCTTATCAACCGAAGAGACAAGGTAATTCTTATGTTTGGGATTATAATACTTGGGCTAATGGTACTACTTGTGGTAGATATGGACACATTGTAGAAAATTGTTATAGAAAGAGTCGTATTGGACAATTAAGAAGCTAGACAAGCACTGGAATGCCATGTATGCACTGTCATAGGGTCGGTCATTTAAGCAAGAATTGTAAAGACTAAGCACCAAATGAAAATGATGTATTTGAGAGTGGATATACTATTGAAAATATCATGAAGTTAAGGAACACTATGTGGAAGAAGGAATCTAATGAGAATGTTGAGTCAAGTAATGCGATCGGTGAAACCTCATCCACTAGATTGGGTGACATCAATACCTCCACTTAAGGTGATATAGGTATGTATGGAACTGACATTTCAAAATTATCACACTTTACATATAGCTCTGTATATATGATGTACAAATGCCAAATCAGCATGAATAAAGATGCATTATGGTTTATGTGTTATGAGCTAACAATGTTATATAGTCGGTAAAAGAGAGACCAAGAGTTGGTTACCTATCACTAATCACTAGACAAGCTTAACCGGACAATAGTGAAAACCGATGAAGAAATCCTATGTTAACCGAGCAAATAAAAATTTTAGTTGTCACCGAGCTGATAGTTGTTTCATACCGAAAGTTAGGTCAAGCATTTATTGCATGAAAGTTTGAGCAGGAATATCAAAAAGTCTATAAATACATGAGAAACAAAGTTCATTTTTACATTGCAATTTCGAAGAGTGAAGATTTCATAGAGAAGAGTTCAAGCTAAAAGATTTTCAAAAGGATTCAAGACTACTATAGATCGAACCGGCATCACTCTTTGATGATTTTGAGTAAGTTTATTTTCTATTGAACACTTTATTTACCTATTGCTAGCTAAAACCCTAAATCGATTTATGGCATCTACTTCATCTACTAGCAAATCACAAAGTGTTGAGGAAGAAGTTAATCTAATTGTAAGGGAAAATTTCAACGAACCTAAGTTCAAGCCACATCACAAGGTCACGGCACAAAAATATTTAATGGGCACTTTTTCAAGCATACTAGATAGGTTTTTATTGAAAGAAGACATAAGAGTGTATATTCATTGCAAAATTGGAGAAGTAGGAGATTTTGAAACTGTTGTAGCACATTCACTACTTTGTGGCACAGATGGAAAATTGAAACTAGAATACAAGAAGATTACAGAATCAGGGTTATCATGTATCACATACTATCCATAATCATTTAAGACTAATTATATCAGAATCATATTTAGTAGGTACCATGATGGAAAATTCTAGCCAGATAAACCAATAGAGGTCACTAAGAAAATGATTAGTAGGGTTATTGGGCTCCCTGCAACTAACAAGGAAAAAGCTTTCTGTAGTTTGTCACAACTTGATGTTGAGAAGAACACTGGAGCTCAATGGGATGGCCAGGCACTAAAGATTTCAATAATCAGATACCCAGCAGTTAAGTTCGTAGCACATGTAATCAAGTATAAGATATTTCAATTGAGCAGACTCAACAATGTACCCTGTAGCGCATTAGACATGGTGTACAAAATTATGGAGAAAGGTCACCATGTTGATCTTGCTGAGGTACTATTACATCAACTACAGGAAAACATGAAGACAATAAGGTCAAAGAAGTCAAACACATGTAAGTTTGGTTCACTACTTGTGTGCATATTTTTCTTCATACAAAAGTTTGTACCTAGTGTCGGTAAAGTGAACTAGACAACAGACAAACCAATAACTGCACAGATTACTGAGATGGTAAATAAGTTAGGAGATAAACTAAATATAGTATTTGATGCATACTTCAAAGAATTTTAGACTAAAATGCATCAAAGAAGTAGAATTCCAAGGAAATTAGTTGAAAAATTTGAGATGGACATTTGTTTTGTAGTCAACATAGATCAGTGTATGATAAAAGTAGTTGAACCTAGATCAAAATGGTTGCATCGATGGGTTATGAAATGAGCCATGATTTTGCACTAAAATCTATTAATGTACTACTTACAAAAAGACCCCATGGCCACTAGGTTCAGAACATATGAAGAGGCCAAATCTAGAATCACTATAGGCATAAAGATCAGTAAAATGTCTAGAATGGAAAAGAAGATGAGGAAAGATCTTACTACTAAATTTGGAGATGTGTCTGAAACACCTGAGGAGACATTAGTTGAACAGGTAACCGAAGGTTAGTTAATGTTAGCTGACAAGTCATATGATAGTGAGGAAACCAAGTCTAATGAAGAAAAAGATCCCACACTGATTCCTCCACCTGAAGTTACTATGAAGAAGTGGTTACCAGTACAAGAAGGTATGAGGACAAGATCATCAACTGCGACTTCACCACCTGAGAAGAAAGAAGTAGAGAAAGTAATAAAATGAAGAGTAGCTACACCAACTAAGACTTATGCAAAGAAAGGATCCAAGGTTGCAGCCTCGGCACTGAAGAAAAGGAGAAGACTAATAAGAGGTAAAGAAGACCTTGAAGATATTGAAACTGAAGATGACACAAATCAATTCAAGGTGGTCAAGAATAAGGTAAAGTCAATAGACAAAGTCATTGAAGATATAATTGAGAACGAAGACCTTACTGATCTTGAAATAAGCAGATTTGACAAGATGTCAAATGAGGATCAAACCAAGATGGAAGAGGCAGTCATCTAAATGATGATAAAATTCAAGTGAGTTCCATTGGAATTTACATGTTCATTACTGAAGGAGTTGGATGACAGGATAAATAAAAAATGGGGCTATGCACTTGAAACTAAGAAAAGAAAGAGAGAAAGATCTCTAGTTCGGGCTGCTCCACATCTAAGCCTAGCAGAACTTGATGAACTCATGGCTAATCATCAACAGAGATTCACTGTAAAGAACTAACCCATGATGATACTAGATGAGAATGTGGTAGATGTAGAGGAGACTGGAGATGACCTATGGAGAGCAATCATTAAAGAAAAAGAACAAGCTGAGAAAAAAGCATACTTAAATCTATCTAAGAAGAGAAAAAATTCCAAAGGAAAAGGTATTTCTATTGATGATGGCAGAGTAGAGAAGTCAAAGGATTCTGGTATATCACTTACCAAGGTAATTGATATTACCAAAGAAAAAGAAGAAATAACTATCTCGTAGGATGCACCAGATAAATTGGAAATCCAAATGAAGAAGAAAACCAATGATGATGTACTCATTAAGGACATCACAAATGGTGATCCTGATGAAAAGGATGATGAGGATGTAAATATTGCACCCCTAAACACTCAAGATGAAGGAAAAGTCATAGAATGTTCATTTACATCACTACTAGGTGAGCTTCCTATACTTGTAGAAGTAGTAGAAATTGCTTCATAGGAACAACCCGATGGCTCAGACCCCAAGCAATAGAAAGACATCATAGGGGAACCATACATTGAGAAACCTGTAGAGACAAATGAACCTAAAAAAATAGAGGGACCTTCCATCGAGACAAAGGTAACAAATGAAACAAAGGAAACTAAGGTAATCCCATCTAACACCACACCTAAGGCTCCAACTCTATCAACCAAGACAATGGCTACCAAGGAGCAGAAGAAGGAAGAAAGTGTGTCAACTGGGAAGGAGACTCTGAGGACTGGAGATAAGTCTCTTTTCGTTACTGAGAAGAAATCACCATTAGTATCGGAGAAGAAGAAGAAAAAGAAAGGAAAAGGGCTGGTCACCCTAGATGAAGTGATAATTATTCTTGAGTGTGATCCAAGGACCCTTAGCCCCAAGGAAGTAAGTAAATATGGGGAATAATGTCAAAGAAAGGTAGCACAAGAGAAGCTGAAGCAAGAAACTAAGAGAAAAGAAATCTTAACACATGTTCAGGATATCTTACAACATGTAGTACTTGAGGTGAATATTGATGAAGATACTCCCATCATAGATCAACCTGCTACACTTACAGAGAAGATCAATGCCCCAGATACTGATATAGACAAACAGATTGAAGAAAGGGCAGAGTCAAGGATACAAAATAAACTGGCAGAAAGAATAAAACAAGAAGTGGCAATAAACAAGGTCAAATTATCTGAGGTAATAACTGAAATAAAATCAATAACCCAGTTAATTTGTACATTCTTACTAAAGCTATGGACTGTAGAAACCTTCACTACTGAGATCAGTGAAAAGATTAAAGGTTTGGAAAATGAAATCAAGACCAGTGAAAATGCTACTGCAACCGAGCCACATGCTTTCTCAAAGCACATTCACCGAGTTTAGGAACTCTGGAAGTTGATAGCAAATCTCAAGAAATAGGAAGAGCACATAACTGATCAAGTCACTGAGTTACAGACAGAACTCTTTCCATACCTGAAAAATTTTGAGGCACGCATTGTCAAACCAGAGCAACTTGTTGCAACACCTGAGATTTTGATGTTGGAGAACATCTTTGACATGCATGCACAAGTCAGTCTTGACCATATTTCTCTCACCAACTTGAAAGAGGAATGGGAAAACCTCTTGGATTAAGTTAAGAAAACCCACTAGCATATTTTTGACAAGATGTGAGTATACTATTTAAAATTTTTATATTTGGCATTACTATAAAAAAGGGGGAAAGAAAATGTATATGTCATATGCCAAATAAGTACATAGATGCTACGTATACTACATACTATGGAGAGAATTCACTAAGGGGGAGTACTTTTTAGAAATTTTGATAAGTATATGTATATGGCAGAGATATAAGGTATATATAGAAAATTTTGTCTATATACATTCAAGTTTTGATACTAATGCCAAAGGGGGAGATTGTTATCTCTATTAAGCATTCAAGGTTGTAATTAGTATCAAAGGTTATCAAAGATATCAGTCGGTCACTTACATTGAGAAAATCGATAATTAGAAGCAAGACATACTAGTCGGTAAAGCTTACACACTGAGCATCAGACAGTTTATCAAGCACCAGTAGAACACCGACACTGACAAATAGTAAACACTGAGCATCATAGTATACACTGAGTAATTTATATAGTGTCTACTAAGGATCATAGAAAATGGCATAGTAATCTGAAATGGCACATTCTTCTATGAAAAGGGTTACAACAGATCATAAAATGTTTTACCAAGATCGAGGAATATTTAATGTTATGATATTCATTAAATGCAATGTATATCTTATGTAATAGTCTGATCTAGGTCATTTTTGTACACCGTAGATCTTAGGGTTATGACTATGTTGTGTAACCTAATTTTGTTAAAGCGACAAAAGAAGATCGTTATATAAATGTATGTTTACATCATCTTTGGTGTGAACTGATGTGAGAATAGATAGATGAATTCAAGGAGAACTTGAAGCATTTGCCTAACTTCAAGTCTATCAATTAACAGAGTAGATTGCAGAGGATATCAGATTAAGCAGAATCAAAAAAGGCTACCAAGTAGATCTAGAGCAGAGATTCATCACAGTCAAGGTGATATTTTGTCAAAACTTATAGATTTGTATCAGACAATTGAGTTGTCAATTAGCGGATAATTTCCTATTGCTTTCTAACAATTGTAATAGAGTTTTTGGATAAATCTCTTAACAGAGTAGACTTAACAGTCTTATGTAAATCTCTTAACCGAGTGCACACTTCATTAGTGTTGTTAAAATCCTATAACTAGGTAGATCTAGCTGATCTAATATGTTACTCCTAATAGGGTAAGATCACCAGAAGTGATCAAAATTTGTAGCCCTAACGGGCAAACCTTTTCTATCTATAGTAGTGAAGAATTTGTGGGTGTCATCCCCACCACAGTTTTTACCTTCTAACAAGGGTTTCTATGTTACCAAAATACTCGTGTTATGTGATTTCTATTTGATTTCATGTTTTTTACTTTCATAAGTTAAATGAATGATTGATACATGCAATTAGATACAAGCTATTTTGCAAAGGTTATCACTATTTACAGTCATAGATCTGAAAGGTTTACAAGTAAAGTTTTTGAAGGTACTAATTCACCCCTCCCTTCTTAGTACCTATCTCTCCTAATTCCAACAATAACTTAAATCATTAAACCTATAGCTTAGATAATCAAACATATAAATTAAATTTCAAACATACATAAATTAGATTTATATCATAACATAGATCAAGTATGTAATCATCAAACATAGATAAACTATAAATTATACCAACAAACATATAAATTATATCATCAAACATAAAAATTACATGCGAAACAAATATAAATTTGATCATCAAATCATAGATCAATTATTTAATAATCAAACATACATTAAGTATAACATCTCCAAAATGAATCATAGATCAAGTATATCTTAGATCATCAAACATATAAATTACATGTAAAACATGTATATAAATTAGATCATCGAATTATAGATCAAGTACACATAATGATCAAACATAGATCAAGTGTAATGTCCTACCTGGGAACCCACAAGATATTAACCTAAAATATGCTACTAAGTTTGCATAATTATTTTTTTCTTAAGTGTCTACAAACAATAATCAATAAACAAGTGGAAGTAAAACATAAAATACATGAGTACATAAACATAAACATAAACATAAAAACATAAACATAAACATAAACATAAGCATAAACATACACATAAACATAAACATAATCTCCATATTAGATTACACATCTCAAGGATTCCTTGACATAGAAACTACACAATACAATTAAATTTATCAATTACATTTGTCTCCTATCTCATCTACATATTACATTATAATTACATCTAAATAATAAAGTATACATAATCATCAACATTGACTCTACATGTCATAGGGTATGTAGTTATAATAAATATAAGTACAAATAGAGAAGGTACAAGAATAAGTCTCCAAGAAGATAGGATAGGAAGTAACCACAACAATAATTATCCAACACTAGAATAGGGACCCCGAAGTCTCGAATGGTAAAAGAATCACTACCTCCCAACCTCGTAGAAACCTGTAGTTCCACTCCCACCATGTTGTGGAGATAACATCAAATTTCACTTGGATAACAATACCAATCAAATCAGGTAAGCTAAGAAAGGATCCTAGAATCTCCTATCTCAAAGGTACATATCAAGATCAAAGGTATATATACTAACCTAGATGTAAAAAACACATGTAGAAAATAGGTAGAATGAATTTAGGGATACGTCATCACATATGTCAACCCCTTCGAACAATCTCACTAGAATCTGATTTCCAAGTGTGATCACATGTGGAACCTAAAATCCTCTCATGAAGACAAGGATAACTGATCATGCCAGACTCACCATCACTACTAAATGGGCAAGCATGTTCTCCCACTCCTAGCCTTAGCCTATACTAGCACTCAAGGCATGGGCAAGGAACCATTATCTTCTTAACTCATTTTAACCTCATTTAGTTTTATATTATCACATCACTAAGTAACCTACTAAGGATATCCAAGTAGCCACATCCAAGCTATGGTGCCACAAAAGTAAGCCACTTTCACTTTAACACCTAGATAACCTACCCTAGGTTCTGTTAGGAATAATAGCCCATAATACAACTAAGAGGGGGGGTGAATCAGTTGTATAACAGATTATTAAACTTTAAACTTTAAGTAGCAGCAATATCAGATCCAATGAACAAAATGAATGGCAACATAATAACACAATATTTTGGTCTCGGGGAAACTTGGTTAAAGGTAAAAACCCCAGTGGGAATTAGCACCCATAAATGATGTATTGAGAGTATAGTTATCCTTGTTAGAAGATATAGCCCTTTTAGGAGCTTATTGGAACATTCCAATACATAGTCCTTGTTAGAGGATAGAACCTATTAGGAGTCAAGAATAAAAGGGAGGGTTCATTTCCCAAGGCTCACTGGCCAAAGAAGGTTAAGTCCACCTACAGAACTCGTTGTTCACAACACAAGTGTATATGAAGAAATAGACAATCTTTTTAACTGCTTGGTAGAAACTATCTTTTCTTGATCAGTTCCAATGAAGTCCACCAACAAACCTCTTCTCCACATACAACAGACACAAGCTTGAAACTTTCACAATCTCTCTATAGCATCTTCTACTCATCAATATCTTTTTGAAAGAAAAAACCTTTCATTTATACCTTATTGCAATTCCCATAAACAGGTCGGCCCATAAGGCTTTCCTAATTACAAACAATTACATAAATCCTTGCTAAGATACACATGGTATCTAGAACAAGTATACAATGATTACATTACAATAATTAAGGACTGACATCCTTAATTCAGGTTCGTCATCCATCATACAAGCTACATCTTTTTAGTCAGCTTCCAAATAGATCACCTTCCAGAACACACACCACAACTGACATCATCCTACATTTTGTACCTTGCGTAGTTCATATAATACTCTTCAATACTCTATCTTTCATCTCTGAAGTTGACATGCACTGATTCTATATCACTTGTATGCTATACAAAAACCACAAAGACTAACTCAGTCATTTCTCACTATTATAGTCAGTGACAAGTCTTCACCAAAACATATGTAACTCATCCAATATGAAACATTAAATGATGTGATATTGGATATAATATCACAACATCCTTCTAAACTCTCATTTATCTTCACAGCATCTGAAACATCCATATAGTGTTCATACACTATGATAACCAAACTGATTTTCTCATAGAAACATATGTTGACATCAGTGACAAAACACAAATGACAATAGTATGAGTGCTCATTCAGTAACATAGTGCTTAAACATATTAAATGTCTCAATCACCACCCCATGTATTAGAAATATCCACCAATCTACCCCTTTGGTGTTGATGTCATCATACGGGAAAATTCATCATCCCAAAGTTATATCAATCCAAAGTTTTGCAACCAAACAATCTCCCCATATAGTAGGGATTTTCTCATAGAAACACTCTCCCTTTGACAACAATGGCAAAGGGTGTCATGAATCATCAACTTCTTTCCAACGTATTTCTTCCACGATCACTCCCCCTGTGGAGTAGATCCTTATATCCAATCTAGATTATGTTAAGGCTCTAAAAACCCCTTGGACTGATGCATCTCTGCATCATTTAATTCTGACTAGGAGCGGCATGAACCCCCAGCTATCTTCATATTCAAAGGTATCTTTCAGTAGTGGCTTTGTGAATATGTTTGCAATCTGCTCTTTTGTATAGATATATTCTAATTTTATTTCCTTTTCTACCACCTTGTCTCTCAAGAAGTGATACTTGATAGAAATATGTTTAGTTTTTGAGTGCATCACCGGATTCTTTGACATATTCACTGTACTGGTGTTATCACAATGGATAACCATAGGCTCATCAAAAGTTATTCCAATGTATGTCAGCATTTGTTTCATCCAAACAATCTGAGTGTAATTTATGGCAGCAACAACATACTCTAATTCATTAGTAGATTGTGCTTTGCAATCTTGTTTCTTACTTAGCCAAGAGACCAACAGTTTCCCAAGGAAAAATGTCCCACCACTAGTACTTTTTTGTCATCAATATTTCCTACCCAATCAGCATCAATATAAGCATGAAGTTCAAAGCTATCATTTTTTTCATACCATAAGCCATAGTCTATGGTTCCTTTTAGATATCTCAATATCCTTTTTACAACAGCTACGTGTGATTCTTTGGGTTCTGCCTGATATCTAGCCACAATTCCAACAACATTAGCAATATCTGGTCTAGTGTGGGTCAAATATTGTAATCCCCCACCAATGATCTTTATAAGGTCTGAAAAACATTCTTTGATTCATCATCAATTGTTATCTTATTACTAGTCACCATAGGTGTTCCTACTAGTTTACAGTCTTCCATTCCAAACTTCTTTAGCAATTCTTTGAGATACTTAGTCTGAGAAATAAAGATACCATTCTCATTCTGAGTTATTTGCAATCCAAGAAAGAATTTCATTTTTCCTATCATGGACATCTCAAATTGACTTTCCATTTCCTTACTAGATTTATTACATAGGTCATCATTACCTCCAAATGTAATATCATGAACAAAGACTTCTATTATCAAGATTCCATCTTCACTAATTCTTAAATACAAATTACTGTCTACATTACCTTCTCAGAATCCAAACCAAAGTAGGTACTTGTCTAACCTTGCATACCAAGCCCTAGGAGCTTGCTTCAGCCCATACAGAGCTTTCTTCAACTTGCACACCATGTCTCTATCTTCGCATAGAGTATATCCATCAGGTTGTTCTATATATACTTCTTCTTCAAGATCCCCATTTAGAAATGCAGATTTCACATCCATCTGATACACCTTGAAGTTCTTATGTGTAGCATAAGGCAAGAACAATCTTACTACCTCTATTCTAGCAATAGGAGGAAATGTTTCTTCAAATTCTATGCCTTCTTGCTATGAATATCCTTTACATACTAGTCTTTCTTTGTTTCTTACAATAGTTCCTTCTTCATTCATTTTGTTCCCAAAAACCCATTTCGTCCCTACTACATTTTTGTTTTTTAGGAACCAATTCCCAAATTTAATTCTTTTTTGTCTGATTTAACTCTTCCTTCATAGCATTTATCCAAGATTCATCTCTACATGCTCCATCTGTAGTTTTTGGTTCAACTTGAGAAATCAAACAAATTTCTTCTCTAACCTTTGATCTAGGTAGTACTCCTTGATTGGTATTTCCAATAATTTTATTTTCGGGATGGGTTTTCTTTACATACCTCGGTGTTTTAGGATTCTCAATAGTGTTACTTGTGCTAGCATCACAAGCCTCTTTTTCACTTTCTACCTCAATAAGTTCTTCTCCTTCTGTAGCAACAATAGCTTCTTTGATCTCTGAATTCTGATTGTTGTCATACATTCTTTCTTGTATCTAAAAATTTTCATCTATTCTTACATTGTTTCTTTAAATCATCTTCCTCAATCTCAGATTGAAACATTTGTAAGCCTTTCTCTTAACAGAGTAACCAAGGAAAATTTCTTCATCACTTCTAGCATCAAACTTTCCTATCTCATCATCTCTCTTGATATAACACTTACTACCAAATATTTTGAAATATTTTATAGTAGGAGTATGATCAAACCATAATTCATAAGGAATCTTACTTGTACCTTCTTTGATTTTATTTATGTTCAATGTATACACTATTGTTCCAACAACCTCTCTCTAATGTACATGAGATACATTTCCTTCAAGCAACATTGTCCTAGTAGCATCAAGTATAGTCCCGTTCCTTCTCTTTGCTATCCCATTCTATTGTGGAGTCCTAAGATAAGATGTTTGTCTCTTTATTCCATGCTCTTCATAGTATGAATTGAATAAATCTAAAGTAAAATCTCCACCTCTATCTAACCTTAGACACTTAATCTTTAAACTTGATTCATTCTCTACTTTTTCTTTGAACAACTTGAATTTATCAAAAACTTCTGATATTTCCTTCAAATAAGTGACCCGCATCATTCTAGAAAAGTCATCAACAAAGAGAATGGAATACCTTTCACCATAGTATGATTTTGTGCTTGTAGGTCCACATGGGTCTGTGTGTACCATCTCCAACTTCTCTTTTGACGTATATGATTTTCTTTTGTAATTGCTTCTAGTTTGTTTTCCCATGACACACTCTCTGCAAATAGTGTTAGATGGTTTCACAATCTTTGGCAGATCTCTCACTACATTAGTCATACTTACCTTTACAATGTTATCAAAATTAACATGACAAAATCTCCTATGCCATAACCAAATTTCATCAACCATGGCAACAAAAAAAGAGGCTCTAGATGTATTTAATTCAAATACATTACCTCTAGATTTAGTACCGGTTGCAATCGGCTTATCTGCCTTACTTCTGATAAAACATTTTCCATGAACAAAACTTAATTGAAACTCATTATCCATTAACTGTCCTATTGGTGTTTGAAAATGCTTACGCCAACTAGGGCTACCAATATGCCTATGATGGATATTAAGGATTGGTTAGTTCCAAATGTGAGCAATCTATAGGCAACTGGACCAACTATAGGGATGGATATTCCCTTTTCTGCTTCTGGCTCTGTGAAAATAGGAGGCACCAGTTCATAACTTGAAAGCATTAATTCAGCTTTCAACATACTTGTTCTCCTGATAAAATTATCTACAAAAATGTTGAAATGCACCAACTTCTTCACAATTTGATGCAATGGCTTTATTAAAGGATCCAAGTCTTCCTGTCCCTTGGATAACATATGAAATAGTTTTACATTGGGAGACCTTTCAATCCATCTTTTCAAAATTGGAGCCATTTCATCCTTCTCTTTATTAAAAACCTTAAGCAAAGAAATTAACCTATCCATATGGCCATGTATAATAGAAGGCTTTAAATCTACTGCAAATTCCATAATCGCCCCTACTATTTTTTCTTCATATTTCTAATTTACCAAAGCTGTAGCCTTTGCGTTCTCATCCCTTTCCTTTTCCAATTATACCCTAATTTTCCTCAATTTATTTGTTTCCTCTGTCAGCTTCAGCTTCTCTCGAGAAACCCTTGCTTCCATATCTGTTTCTGGGAGTGGTGAGGGTGGAAATTCAATTATTGGGCTTGAAGATGAAGCCACTGCAAGCTTATCAGAAATTGCTAATTGAGGAGATCTTTGATCCTGTGGCCCTAATAACTGGACAATCAGTTTGTCCTTTTGAAATAGCTCAACTTTGAGCTCATTATAAGATTTAAGGACCATTTCAAATTTGAGCCTAAGCTCTTCCTTTTCTCTAGCATCCTTCTCCGCCACACTAACACTGAACTTGGTAGTTTCAAGAATTAAATTAGATGCCTCCAAACTAGATGTTTCTCCCACTCTCTGAACCATTAGGCTCCCTGTATATCATGTGGAGAAATCACTCTTCTTCCCTTTATTTTTATCTTTATCTAAAGACCACATGACCAGAGCAGCATGATCTTCAGAAAAAGTAATTCCCCTAGCTGTCTGCTTAGCCTGTTCTAGTGTAGCTAGGGTCTTTACCTTGCTCTTCTTTACTTGGTGAAAAACAATGGCATCAGCAATGTCCCATTCTGGTAGGATCAGAATCCCTGCTGTATGAATCATAGCTCTCCCTTCTTCTGGAGTGATCTTCTCAAATTGTCTAGCCATTTGTGCCTTGGTCTCCTCTTCTATCTCTTTCACATCTTTATTAGGGGATTCTTCCTTCTTCTTCTCACAAATCTCCTTAAACTGATTGATTTTCATTCTCCACAAGAACTGTGAGAAGGCCCTCATTTTAACAAAATCATCATGGGCAAGGAAAGAGTCACTTTCCTATTTTAGAATAGGGTCTATTTGTTTACCCTCAAATTCTTCTACTGTGAGATCCATGGCCACCTCCTTAGGTGCCTCCAGCATTCCCTCCTGCAAATCTTCATTAAAAACAAAAAGATTTCCTTCATCCCTTAACTGCACCAGCTGTTCTTCCACTCCATGCTCATCCAACTGAATAGGAGATTGAGAAGGAGAGTAAATCTCCTCTGTCGGTCTTTCTTCTTCTTGTCTTTTCCTTTTTGGGGAAGGTGCCTGCACTGTTGGATCACCAAGTGGTATTTTCCCTCTTGAAGTGGAAGGAACATCTTCACTTCCTTGTTGTGAGGTCAGAAGGACAGTATATCCACTCTTCTTATGTACTGTGTACACCCCCTTAGGGATTAACTTCATATATTTAGGCTGGTTTAAGATCTGCCTAGCCTTTTCTGGATCTGTCTTAGTCACAGATACCCTTTTCTCATTTATAGCACTCATGAGTCCCTCAAAATTCTCTATAAGGACATTAAATTTTCTAGCCTATGGTTCAAAACTAATCAATGGGTCATAAGTTTTATCAAAATTTTGAATAAAACCTATAGACTTGCTATAAATCACCCATTTTTCTTTCTTAATCTCCTCAGCTTGAAGGTCAAACTCATTTCTTATTATGTCTTCTAGAAAATTAAATTGATGCTCAATAAGAGCACACCTCACCTTATCTTTGAACATGCCCGAAAGGAAACCCTCTGTATCCACACACCTAACCACTACCTTTGACATTCTGTAGGGTTGCAAAACCTTATGCAAGTGCCCCCATCCTCCTTTTGTAATTACATACTGATTTGCGAGAGTTACATCAAGAAAGAAAGTTCCTCTACCTTTGCCAGTGAGTGTGGTTTCTTGTAAATTTCCAATCTGTCTTAAGATCTTAGCATATCCTAGCTTCAAAGGGACCTGATATGGCAAAATATAAGGTGCCACTTTACTGCCATACACTCTAAATAATGTGGAGACTGGATATAAAATAATGTCTCCAAAATTATGGACAATGGTAATGTCCTTGCAGTAATCCATCGGCCTAATCAATCTTAATAACTCTCCTGGGATTCTTGGATTATCAAAAACTAAAAGAGACCTAAGCCTCGATGCAAAATCCCTATCAAAAGCAATATAACTAGCATCAGTTCTATCCCAGAACAAGGCTTTGGTCCACAATTGCACTGGGAGAGTCTCTCCATATCTTTCCTTCTCAATATTCACCATTGTACTAAAAAACTTCTCACCCTTATACAAAAATATGTGCATAAGCATCGAGTACCATCTAAATGGTCTAGAGACCTTCATATTCTTAATCCCTATTAATCCTTCATGAATTATTTCAGCCAAATGAGAAGCAAAGTAAAAAATGAAGGCTAGTTGGGGGTGGAGTGACTGCACCATCATGAACATAAAAGGTACTGGCATATGAGTCTTCTCATCATGCCCTAGGATCAAAGACAAAGACTTATAAACTTCTTGTGCCTTTTTAATGAATAAATCTAACCTGATGGGCTCCGGTGTACTTGAACTGATAGCACACATTGATCCTATCGGATCAAAATATTGCCTTAGAGGCCCTGCCCTTAGATAATCCTTCTGTGCCTCATAAATCTCAGTGAACTCCGTGAAATCTATTTTCTCCAACCCCACAGATGGTTCATTTAATGAGAAAACCTGTCTAATCTCATCCTCAGTAATGCTTATCAGGTCTCTTCCGTTTATATCCCTGACACATCTTGTCACAGGATCATAGCATTTAGCAATCTATATTAACAATTCATCATCCATGAAAACCCCAGGGCATACCAACCTCCCAATGTCAAACTGTCATACATTACTGAGGGGCGCACAAGCGTTCCTTTTTGAATATGCCGATTTAAAAAGAGTAAGACTGTTGTGCTTATCACCCACTTTAGCATCTCTCATCCAATTCCCTCTGTCATAGAGACCTTCTGCAACTGAATCTCTAGGATGTGTCAGAGTGACCTCTTTTACTCTTTGTGCCCCATTATCAGAAAATGGGAGCAACTACATCAAATCCTCGAAAATTCCTCTCTTACTATATTCTGTTTGACCAGACAAATTCCTCTTGGGCGGCATTTTGAAAATAGGGCTTCTTACTAAGATATGAATTCCCAAGAAAACTTTAAACAATATCAACTGACAATAGGAAAGAAGACCCCACAAATCTTTACAAATTTCAAATGAATTAAACACAGGAGAAAACCTACCAGGCACCTGAAAAATCTTCTGCTTGGAAGCACTGCATGAAAAAAAAATATCACCGGAGAACATACAAGAGCAGTGAAGAAAAACAATAATAAAATTCTGGTATATAACATATGCTAACGACTCACAATTCTCCTGCACATAACAAATTTATTCCACCATTACTGAGGTTGGTGGCCCTATCACTCACTGGACGTGAAAATGTCATTCAAGAGAAAAATTCAAATTCAAGCCGTTGATATATTTCATTTTCAGCGCATCGGGTGGTAGACAATCTTATCAACAAAATCCTATAGTAACTTTAGCAAGCTAGTTCTCGACCAATGAGAACATTTCAAAATTAGCATGTGCAAAATTAAATTCCTTAAGTTCATCTTGGTCTGAGCAGCGATCTTTACACATCAACATCACTCGTGGCCAATAAAAAATGACCGCCTCATCAATATATTTAACACAGAGGACCCACCAAATAGCTTCCATCTCTTTATCCAAATCAACGGTTTTCGTTAAACCACAAACTTAAAACCTGAGCATCTCATCCCAATGGTTTAACGACAACCGTGAGATCTTGCAGTATTTTAATCATCTGAGAAAATAAGGTCCCACTGCAGCGCATCAGCGGGCACATATCAAATCAAAACACGCCATGCTGTAAAAGACTGACAAGTGGACCCAGTCCCTTTTCCTTTCTAACTCGGAGCACTTTGAAAACAGTCAGATCATAGTTGTTATCCAACCAATAAGAAGTAAACATGTCAAAATGAA
This sequence comes from Chamaecyparis obtusa, assembly GCA_027943335.1. Taxonomy (NCBI): domain Eukaryota; kingdom Viridiplantae; phylum Streptophyta; class Pinopsida; order Cupressales; family Cupressaceae; genus Chamaecyparis; species Chamaecyparis obtusa. The sequence continues at coordinate 128,278 of BSBK01009934.1, forward strand.
CTAGCGCAATAAGGGGCCCACTAAGCACTTAAGTCTTTAAGAAGATCAGACGGTCGTCGCTATACCACGAACTTAAAATCCTCACATCTTGGATCAATGGTATAATGACCGTAGATCTTTTTCACCCTTTAAAGTCCGCAAACTCTTCCTCCAATCAGGCCCGCCTTTGAGACAGGTGGCAACTCATCGCTATATCGCATGTCAGAGAAAACTGACAATCGGGGTCTTGCAGTGTAACAACAGCCACTCATTTTGGAAAGTGAAAACCTTAGGAAAATATACCCAAAACTTAGGCTTAGAGAAATAAAAAGGAGAAGAGGGGAACGGGGGCCAACAACCTTCTAACCGCAAGTGCATGACTTAAAAAAAAGTTAAAGGCACATGCGGATTAGCACTCTTAGTGAATCAAAAAGGTAACATGGGAAAATAAAAAGGGAACAAACCAACCTAGGGTTTTGGAAGTGAGGGAGGAAACCCAAGCCAAAAACCTAGATATTTCAAAGCTATAAATGCGGAGTCAAGAAATATTTAAAAAGTGATAACAGTGGCTCTTGCTTGGGGACATGTATCTCCTACAGATACATTGAGAAACCAGAATCTCCTGGTACAGCAGACCAGAACAAAACTTTAGCCAAAAGTAGGGAACTATATACAAAAATTTACAACTAGACCTGTACAGGGATCACCGAACTTTAGGAAAGATAAAACTTTAAGAACTGCCCATGAACAGGCAATTCCAGGAGTTCACCCACCATATTTGTCAGAAAATAAGAATTCGCTCCCCATTTTTCTTTAATAATAAAAGGCCCTAACCAAATAGGGTCAAACTTTCCATGCTCGCCTTTGTCTTCAAGCTTTGCATTCCACATTAAAACCATATCTCCCTTTGTGAAAGATTTTTGGGTAGTCCTTTTATCATACAAGACTTTGCATTGGGCCTGCACCCTTTCATTTTTGTCATGTGCACCAACCCTTAATTCATTGAGTTGAATCAAATCATTCATCCTGACTGCCATGTCTTCTTCTACATCATCATCATAAGCTTGAATGAACTGGTACATCTATAGAAAATTGTTTTGAGGCAGTCTAGCATTAATCCCATATACTAAATCAAAAGGGGCACATCCTATTTCTTTTTTCACTGTAACCCTATCAGCCCATAAAGCTTGTAATAATTTTGAATCCCAGGCTTTCTTGTTTTTATCCAGAACTCTCTTCAGAATCTTGATCAACCTTTTATTACTGGATTCTACCTGGCCATTGCCTTGTGGGTGCTAAGCAGATGAGTATGAAATTCTAATACCATTATGTCTACAAAAATCAACAAACTCCTTTGATCTAAAACACAATGCATTATCAACCACCATAGTTTCTGGGCAACCAAATCTTGTCAAAATATTTCGCATCATAAATTCTGTCACTACTTTGCTAGTTTCCCTTCTTGTAGGGATTGCTTCAACCCATTTAGTAAAATAATCAGTTGCCACCAAGATATAAGAATGCCCACCACTAGACCTATTAGGGATCTCACCAATGAAATCCATACCCCACTTCTGAAAAGGGGCTTGAACAGAAACAGGCCTAAGTGGAACATTCCCACTGAATTTCAACTTTCCTGAAAACCTTTGGCAGGGATCACATTTCTTAACAAACTAATGGGCATCTTTAAAAAGTGTAGGCCACCAAAAACCTACTCTAATGATCTTGTGAGTTGTAGTTTTAGCCATATAATGCCCCCCACAGACTCCACTATGCATATCTTTTATCAAAATTTTGGCCTTTTCCTGATCTATACATCTAAGTAAAACACCTTCATTGCTCCTCCACCAGAGCTCACCTTTTATAATTGCATATTTTATTGATTGGAGTCTGATAGTTCTTTTCTTATTATTATCCATCTCAGGGGGTAGGATCATCTTTTCCAAATATTGGACAACATCTTTGTACCATTCACAACAGTCCATATTGCATATAGAAGGCCTCTAATCCTCTTCCAACATATTTATTTGGTTTGCATTTAGATTACTTTGGGCCATCAACTTTGCCAGGCCTAATCCTCTTACCAGCTTTGTTATGTGGATATCAATGTTGAACTCTTGAATCCTATTTATCCACCTACATCTCCTTCCTGAGACCTCCTGTTGGACCAGGATATCCTTGACAACAGCACTTGGTACATAAGCAACCATAGTAGCCCCTACCAAATAACACCTAAATGTCTTGATAGCCTTGACTAAAGCATAAGCTTGTTTTTCAATAATATCATAATTCAATTCTGCTACTTGCAAGGTTTTGCTGAAAAAGGAAATGGGTTGCTCAAAACCCTCAGCATTTTTTTGTAATAACACTGCAGCAATAGTGTGGGCTGATGCAAAAGAAAAAACTTGCATTGGCTTGCTATAATCTGGTGCCTTTAAGACTGGGGCATGATTTATGGCCTTTTTAATGTCATTGAAAGCCTAAATTGCTTCAGTGTTCCATTCAACCTTCACTCCTTTCTTCAACATTTTGGATATGGGAATACTAATTTCTGCAAAATTTGTTATAAACCTTCTTAAGAAGTTAACCTGTCCTAAAAAAGATTGAATTCCTTTAACATTTTTTGGTAAAGTTAACTTGTCAATAGCTTCAACTCTTTCTAGATCTATCCTCACACCATCTCTTGAAACAATGTGCCCAAGTAACTTTCCTTCGGTTACACCAAAAGCACACTTTTTTGGATTCAGAGATACCCCATACTCTAATGCTCTGGTAAAAATCTTTTCAAGATGTTGACAATGTTGTTCTTCCTTTGCTGAGAAGGCTGTCAAATCATCCTGATAAACCACCATGAATCTATCAATAAAATCTACAAAGGCTACATCCATGGCTCTTTGAAAAGTGGCACCAACATTTGTCAATCCAAAAGGCATTCTTACATAGACATACGTTCCCCATGGAGTTGTAAATGCAGTCTTGAATTGCTCTGTGTCTTTGACCATGACTTGATTGTAACCAGAAAAGCCATCCATCATGGACATCAACTCTGACCCAGTGACATTTTGCAAAATATTCTCCATGTTTGGTAATCCATAATTATCTTTCAGAGAATTTATATTAAGATTCCTAAAATCCACGCATAACTTGATATCACCATTTTTCTTTCTAGCTGGTACCAGATTTGAAACCCAAGTGGAATGCCTAATAGGTTCAATTATTCTAGCATCTATCATCTTCTTTAGTTCACTCTGCATTTTAGGTGCCAAAGTAGGGTTAACAGGTCTCAACTTCTGTCTAAAAGGCTTTGTGCCTTCCTTGAGGGGAATCTCATGCTGAAAAAGGTCCTCCCTGTAAGCCTTAAGATCATCATAAGACCAGGCAAAAACATGCCTAAATCTCCTAAGGAGATCAATCAAATTTTTTCTAATTCTTGGGGATAAAGACCTCCCTATATAGACCTTCCTAGGGGCTATCTTTGTGCCCAAATTTATTTCCTCCAGCTCATCAGTTTTAGCAAAATTAGCATGGAAAATTTTATCCTTATTGTCAAATGCTCTTTCAAGAGCAACCAATCCTTTAGGAACTCTGTTTGATTTCAATTGCAACACTTCTTCCCGAAAAACAACATCCTTGCCATTTACTGTATTAACATAAGAGCTAAAATCCATTTCTTTGTTACCAAAGTGAGACTGACAATGGAGAAATCTTAATATGTCCTGATCATCATAAAAAACTTGCCAGTTATCTAGATTGTCAGGGATGGAAGGCCTGGTCTGTACCTCCACATTTGAGACATCTGCAAAAGTAGCATCCTCTGGTCTACGGGCTATATTTGCTAATGGGTCAGCCATTTTATTAGAACTTCTCTCCATCCAACAGATATTAAAAGCACTAAAGCTTTCAATCTCATCCCACACAGCATTCCTATATTGTTTCAACTTTTGATTCTTGGAAGCATACTTTGACCTTATTTGGGATACAACCAATTCATAGTCACCAACTACTTTTAAACATCTTATGCCATGTCTTGATGCCAGTCTCAGACCAATTAACAGAGCTTCATACTCTACAACATTATTTGTGCAAGTAAACAACAAGGAAAATGAGTACTTGAAAGTTTTACCATTAGGAGATATGAGCAATATTCTAGCTCCAGATCCTTCCCTGCTACTTGCACCATCAAAATACATAGTCCAAAGATCATCTAGGTCAATCCATCCTTCTTGATTTTTTGATCTATAGGTAGGGTCAACACCTTCATCTTCCTCCTTGTCTTGGACCTTGAAGGCATTGATGTCAATATCAAGGAAACAATTCATGTTGTCCGGCTCCTCTTCTTCTATCATGTGTGGAGTTCTGGATTCTCTAGTAACCCTGATACTCTCCCCCTCAAAATTGAAAGTGGAAAATGATAGGTCACACTGTATGCTTCCTCCCATAGATGCACTCCATTTTCTTGATAGCAGCATCCCATACTGGGGAGGAATGTCCACTACTAAAACACTCATAGTCAATAATTTATTAGGATAAGCATCCAACCTATAAGGCAAGGCTTTAATGGTACCAACATCTGGCACTTCTCTTGAATCCATTGCTTGGCATCTACCATGGGGTGAATCTACTTTCAATCCTAAAGACTTCATGATCTCAGTTGGCATAATGGTATTCAATGCTCCAGAATCAATCATGCAATTTTTTAGCAATTTTCCATTTATTTGTAAAGTCAAGAAGAAAGGGTTAACTGTTCCTGCTATGGTATTGACAACATTTGTATCAAAGTAAATCTGAGAAATTTCAGAAACAATCTCCTCACTATAGTTTTCATCTTTATCATTTACCATTGCTATTTGCTTTTCAGTTCCTCCTAATTTTTGAGGATCGGTATGTAGTATGCTCTGTACCCATTTTAAAGCATTCTTCTTATGTTCATCTATTCTCATCATTTCCAATAATGGAACTTTGATAGTGATTTGAGACAGTAATTTATTCATATCAACTAGAATATATTTTGAATCAACTACCTCTGATTTTAGATCCTCAGCCATTTTATCAACTGTGAGGCCTCACCCTGACCCGTCATAGCATCTTTCTTTTTCTGCATTTTGATACAGTGATACATTTGTTGATCTATTTTGGATTGAGACTCGAGATATGATATTTTGATGGTGATTATTATATTATGTAGGTGTGGATGTGAATCTAGAGTACATCATGATTAGATTTGATTACTGCACATGATGATTATGTACTTATGATGTTCGAATATTATTGAATGGAAAATTGTGATTTGAATTGAGCTATACATATTGAGTTATGATACTAAATAGGAAATTGAATATGTATATTTCATGTAATGTTATCATCTTGAACTACTGATGCTCGAAGTGAAGTGTGCAGGTACGAGAACCATGGGAATTATCAGAGAACCAAGGTTAAACACATGTGTACTGAGTAAACCAAGGCTTAGTCCAATGTGGGATTACAAAGCCTCGTTGTAATGTGAACTTGTTGTAAAAGTGAATTTTCTTGTGCATTAGTAGTTAGCTTCGTGTTGTCTTTCTTGGCATTTGTATGTAATGTGCAATTGTTAGTGTCACTTGACACTTGTAATGTACTCATTAAATTTATTTTATTCCAGCCACTTCTAGAGGCCAATAAGGAGTTCTAGGGGTCATTTTTGGCATAATTTATGTATCTTAATGTTAGGGGTATGGGTTAGGAAGGTTTTGAGCATACCCTAAACCCCCTAGAGACTTTGGCAACTTTTTTTTTGACCCATTTACCCTTACCTACGAGATTGGATGGATCTTGACCCTTACCCAACTTCACCTTTCCTTCCAATCAAGCATTAATCATGGGGGGACAAGGGAAATCAAGGAGACCTTAGAGTCAAATCTGCAATTATGATTGGTGGGTGGGTAGAATTTGGAGCCCTTTTTAGAGGCCTTGGATAGAATTAGAGGGTGTTCACCCACTCTCTAATTTTAGAGACTTTAGGGTTTTGGAGGAGGAAGAAAAAGTGGATAAGCTCTTCTCAAATTTCCATTTCCATCACACTTGTGGAGGTTGGTTACTCTTCTCATGGAGTCTTTCTACTTGTGCATTAGATTAGCTTGTATCTTTCCCTCTCATGTATATGAATCTTGATTCTTGTTGTGGTTATGTGTTGTAAGGGAGGGATTTTGGGTTTGATTTCATGGTTTGATCTTGTTCTTTTTGCTTGATTGAGGGAGTTCTTGTTTATGGGTGTGAGGCATTACTCACCCTTTGGGAAGGGAAGAAGTGGCCTATGGGTGGAGGGGTTAGTTGGGCTCTCCATGAGGTGAGAGTCTCTTCTCTTGGAGAAGAGGGATAAGTCCATGGTGTATGGGCACCATGGAAGCCATTGCATTCTTGTATTTTGAAGAGGATGTTAAGCAAAGTATGTGTATGAAGAGGCCTTTGGATATGCATGGATATGTAGCCTTGAAGAGGCATTTGGATATGTAGCCTTGAAGAGGCATTTGAATACTCATGGTGAGAAAATTTGTATGTGATGGCATTCTCCCCTTGGAAAAGCCCACCTCCACCCTCTCAATGAGCTTGTAAGACTCATTTGTGTAACCTTGGAAGGGAGTAATTTGTTGTATGTGCATTGTGTAAATTGTTTGTGAGCATCTTGTTGATCTTGTTGCATACCCGTTTAGCCCTTGGTTCTCCAAGCTTGGGGGTGGTCTCATAAGAGACCTTGGTTGGGTGGTGAGCACCCATGGTTCTCTCCTTTTATTGCAGGTATAGAAGTCAAAGGCCCATGAAGAAAAAGCTTGATGAAATCCCTTCTTTAATGTGCTTGTATCAATCTCTCATGTGCTGTTGTATTGTAGATCTTGAAAGAAAGATCCTCTTTTATATATAATTGTAATGGAGCAAGCCTCTCCTTGTAGTAGGAGTATTTGTTTTGGTGGATTTGTATGGTGTTCAGCTTGTTCATGTTGGAGCACCATGAAAATTTATATTGCAATAGAATGAAGAAAAGCATGTTTCATTTTCTTGATATTATCATGCATGTATGGTTATCAAAGTATGTTTCAATGATTCAATTTGTATATAAGGAATGCTTGCTGTTATGCTGATGCATTCTCCTTAATTGAAATGGAGGTATAAATATCTCATGGTTAAATGTTTATCTAAGTTGATAAGGGAGAGATAATGTATTGTTTAAAGAAAGAAATTTCATTGATATGATCTTTGTGAAGCTCTCAATGTGTTGACTTAACTTGTTATGATCATTCTATTTTACCTTAACTTGGACAAGCTTCAAACTAAATAGAAACTACTTGAGTTGATAAGAATGTTACACCCTCTAAAATTCTTCTAAAATGAAGTATGACACTATTGAATTAATGGATAATTAAGACACTAATATTCTATCCATTATTCCCTAGTCTAATTCATCAAATAAACAAGTAATTTTGTAGCTCAAATGAAAGATCAAACAAAAAATGTAGGAGAAACCATATACTGCATAAAAGACACTTCCAGAATTTTATTTAGAGCATTTAGCTCTCTGGAATTTGAATGGAGAAGAAAAATATTCTCTTGCCACAGAGAATATTCTTCTTCCCCTCTTAACATAAACAACTAATTAAGCTTTGTAGCCTAAACTACCTCTTATCCATGTTATTTACCACTAACTCTTGAATGATTGAATCCAACTAAACTTTATTAATAAAGTATCTCTTAAAAATATTTCCACTTGCTAGTGGTCCCCACTAAGGCTCTCTTCCTAGGCGCAGGTGATGGGCTTTGGAAAAGCTTTATGCTTTATTCATGGTCAAACACCTACGTGGGTACAATGGGGGTCTTAAAGAGTTTCCCTTGTCAGCAAACAAATTTAATATTCATGCCAACTTTTCAAATAACCCCCACTTTGCATGCGTACCTAGCTGTGAATGCTAATTCTGACATTTTCCTTTTGTCATAAAGGTACTCCCTTCCTTGTCCTACGTACCATCTTTCTTGGGATCTCCTTGGAAAGAGTAGTGCACCTTTAAATGTTTATGATCACTTGTAAACCCAACCTTTCCCTTTTCAAGCCTTGGGGAGTGCAAAATTCTGCCATGTTATGAGTGGGACCCACTAGATCTCTTGTCCCCTTGTACTCTCCTTTGGGATGCGCCCCACCCTATGAGCTTGGGTCTTAGTGAATAGGTGGAGTAGGATAGATAGGGTGTTCTTTTTTTAAATAGATGGTAAGGTTGGTTTTTTTTAAAATTTGTTTATCATAATGTTATTTTATATTTATATATTGGATTTTTGCATAATTGTTTAAGAGAGGAGTCTTTAATTATTTAATTGATCATATGTTCTTTTGACACCTCTTTGCCTTAATTTAGTAATTGTTAAATTAAAGGGGGGATGGGGTTATGAATGTGGGAGACATAGGTTAGTAGGTGTTAGTATAGGTTGGGATATTGTTAGGTTCAATTTTAATATTTTATGTTGTATTGTTTGGTAGTATTATTCATGTGTTTAAAATTTCTAAGTCATATTAGTATCTTTGATTTGCAATTAGATAGGGTGGACTTAATTTTATTTTGATTAATCATTATTTTAATATTGATTAAGAAAATCATGGATCTTAGTATAGGATCATTACATTATAATGCTAAATAACAATCTAGTGTTCTAGAATTGGGATTGCGGATCCTTATTGGCATCCTCGTATTGCATGGGTCTTCTTATGGAAGACTTTATATATATACATTTGGCTATGTTTGAAAACACGATTGTCAGATCAAAAGATTTAACCCTTGATGGATTAATATACCTAGTTAATCGGGAAATGGCCCTTAAGACGATTATCTTCTTTTAAGTATTAATCAAACCAACTAGCTAAAAAAAAAAAAAATTTGTTACGTTTTTTGGTTGTTTATTTTTGGGCATGACATTTGGTATCAGAGCCAAGTTTTCAACATTGGAACCTTTAGAACCATTACGTTTCAACTCATCTAACTTAACCTATTGTGTAGGATGCCTGTGGTCACACGAGCTGGCCGACGAGGCCGAGGTCGTAGAGCTGCACGAGTCGGTGCAGAGCAGGGAGGTGGACCACCACCGCCACCTCCACCACCACCACCTCCACCACCAGACCCTAATCAGGCTATCATGAACACCCTTCAGAATTTGATTGGGGTAATTCAACAGAGATTACCACTTGTAGATCATCAGCAGGAGCAACAGGCTTCTGAGAGAGGAGCAGAGGTTCCGGGGGGAGGTGGAGCAGCTAGCAGAGAGAGGAGTAGGAGTCCTCCACCCAGGGGTGCCGAGGGCCATGGTGATCACGAGGATGAGTCAGTTCATCATGGGATATGAGACAGAGGTAGACCCCCTAGAGATGTTGGGGATGAGATTCGGGAGATAATACGACTCCAACCACCCTTATTTTTGGGATCCACTGACGGGTCAGTAGCAGAGGCCTGGTTACAAAGTTTACAGTGATGCTTTGGATTGCGCCCTTACAGGAGTAATCTAAAGGCACGAGTTGCAGTTCATCTCCTACGGGATAAGGCCTCCATTTGGTGGTAGAAGGAGGAGTCCATTGGAGGGGTGGCTATTGACACACTCACTTGGGAGTCTTTTGTAGCCCGATTTTGAGAGAGGTATCTCTCTGAGCATTTCAGACAGAGACAGATAGAGGAGTTCCATGATCTCCAGCAAAGAGGCCTCACAGTGGCCCAGTATGAGAGTCGGTTTCTCGAGCTCCTTCCATATGTAGATTATATGAAGGACGAGAAATTGCGTATCCATCATTTCATTAAGGGACTTAATATGTCTCTCCAGGAGACAGTACATCTAGCTTTTCCTCCCACATTCAGAGATGCAGTTGAGATGGCACTTGTAGCCGAGGATTTTCATACTAGATGGGAGTCTCGAGATCGGTCTCAGCACCAAAACCCTTCATCCCAGTAGTCAGGACAACAAAAATACACTTGGAAAGGGAAACAGGACCATTCAACAGGATCCTTTAAGGGTCAACAGTCTCAGCAGCAGGGATCTCAGCAGGGTTTTAGACAGAGACATTCACAGGGTTATCAGGGCTCTAAGCCCAAACAGGGGCAGTCTCAGGGCCCTAGATAGGATCAGAGGACACAGAACCCTCAGGCACAGCCAGCTAGGACTCAGCAGTCCTCTAGGGGTGGATACAGTGGTTCCAGTAGGACTGGAGGGTCACAGCAGCCTAGGACACAGGGGGTACAGATGCAGACCCGCGGACCATGTTTCACTTGTGGTGGTATGGGTCATATTGCGAGAGAGTGCCCACAGGGACAGTTAGCCAGTGGTCAGAGAGGAGCTACCTCAGAGCCTACAGTCGGTGATATGGGTAGATCCCATAGAGTGTTTGCAGCGGTTGATAACCGCTAGGCCGAGCACCAGGCCACGGTCATAGAGGCTACAGGTATGATTCAGGGTATCAGTGTATCTATCTTATTTGATTTAGGAGCCACAGACTCCTTTATTTCCCCATATGTAGTGGAGCATTGCAGGCTGGTGGCAGTTAGACAGGATGTCAGTTGGGAGGTCGAGTTAGCCTCAGGAGCTAGGGTGTCTGTTAGTTCCTTAGTTCGTAGTTGTCAGATTTAGATGGGAGACTTAGTCACGATGTCTGATCTCCGCATCACCCCTCTAGGTTCTTATGATGTAGTCCTTGGCATGGATTGGCTATATGCCCACAGCGCCAAGATGGATTGTCGACAGAAGAGGGTTGAGTGCGTTGATGATCATGGTACTTCTATGGTGATATTTGGAGTACAGAGACCTGTATCCCTTTGCATGATTTCCGCTATGCAGCTTAGGCAGTGTGTGCGGAAAGGGTGTCAGCTTTTTGCCATCACCATTAGTGATAGAGAGGAGGATTCAGAAGGGGAGCCTTCGCTTGAGGACTACCCTATTCTTTGAGAGTTTGTAGATGTATTCCCTACTGAGCTACCTGGCATGCCTCCACCTAGGGTAGTTGATTTTCATATAGACCTTGTACCAGGAGCCGAACCTGTATCGAGAGCACCTTACAGGATGACCACACATGAGCTCAATGAGCTCAAGATTCAGTTAGAAGAGCTCTTGGAGAAAGGGCATATTCGACCTAGTGTATCACCTTGGGGTGCACCAGTGATTTTTGTGAAGAAGAAGGATGGATCACTTAGATTGTGCATTGATTATCGATAGTTGAATAAAGTAACAATTAAGAATCGATACCCACTCCCCAGGATCGATGATTTATTTGATCAGTTGCAGGGTGCCCGAGTATTCTCAAAGATAGATCTGAAGTCAGGGTACCATCAGTTGCGGATTGTGGAGAGTGATATCCACAAGACTGCTTTTCGTACGAGGTATGGTCACTATGAGTTCACAGTGGTGCCATTTGGCCTCACGAATGTTCCAGCCGTGTTCATGAGCCTCATGAACGGAGTATTTCGTACATTCTTGGATAAGTTTGTGGTAGTATTCCTTGATGATATTCTGATATATTCTCGAAATGAGGAGGAGCACGAGGAGCATCTGAGGCAGGTTTTACAGCGTTTGAGAGAGAATCAGTTATATGGCAGCTTGTCAAAATGTGCATTCTTTAGATCTGAGGTACATTATCTTGGTCATGTTATATCCGGTGATGGGATCTCTGTAGACCCATCGAAGATTAGAGCCATTATGGATTGGCCAGCACCCACCAGCGTCACCGAGGTTAGGAGTTTTATGGGCTTAGCAGGCTATTATAGGCACTTTGTGGCGGGGTTTTCTAGGATAGCGCATCCCATTACTTCCCTTCAGAGAAAGGGGAAAAGGTATGAATGGTTAGAGAAGTGTGAGAGGGCTTTTCAAGAGCTCAAGAGAGCTCTCACTAGTGCTCCGATTTTAGCAGTGCCAGATCCTTCAGCAGACTTTATTGTGTGCACTGATGCATCTTTGGATGGTTTAGGAGCAGTTCTTATGCAGGATGGGCGTCCTATAGCTTTTGAGTCAAGGAAGCTAAAGACCCATGAGCTCAATTATCCTACTCATGATCTAGAGCTTGCAGCAGTAGTTCATGCCTTGGTGAGATGGTGACTTTTCCTTCTAGGTCACCGATTTGAGCTCCATTCAGATCACCAGAGCCTTCAGTACATCTTTTCATAGCCCAATCTTAATGCTAGGCAAAGGAGATGGATGGAGTTTTTGTGTGAGTACGATTTTGATGTTCATTACATCAAGGGGAAAGAGAATGTTGTTGCAGATGCCTTGAGTAGGAGGCGACACGAGCTCTCCTCTATGGTTTCTAGTACGGATTTGAGGGAGCGCATTTTGCATCACTTGCCAGAGGATGGATTCTATGTAGAGGTTTGTCAGATTGTTTGTGCTCAGAGGTCCCTTGAGGGGAGATTTGCAGAGTATTCTTTAGAGTCCGATGGACTCCTACGTCATAGAGGACGCATCTATGTACCCTCTTCGGGAGACTTGCAAGAGTTTATTGTACTTGAGGCACATAGAGCACCTTATGCAGCTCACCCAGGAGTTAAGAAGCTGCATGCCGATCTGAGACAGTTGTACCATTGGCCAGGCATGAGATTGCAGATTGCCAGCATAGTGGCTAGATGCCTAGAGTGTCAGAGAGTTAAGGCTGAGCACAATCACCCAGGTGGGCTCCTACAGCCACATGAGATTGCCGAGTGGAAGTGGGATACTATATCCATGGACTTCATTATCGGTCTTCCTATGTCTTCTCGCCGCCATGATGCCATCTTGGTGACGGTCGACACACTGACCAAGGTTGCCCACTTTTCACCCGTGCGTACTACATTCATAGCACGAGATGTAGCGTAGATGTTTTTGCGGGATATTGTCAGACTTCACGGCATTACTCGTAAGATCATCTCTGATAGAGACTCCTTGTTCACATCAGCTTTTTGGAGAGAGCTACAGGCAGCATTGGGCACTAGGCTCAATTTTAGTACGGCATATCACCCTCAGACAGATGGGCAGACAAAGAGAGTTAACCAGGTGTTAGAGGATATGTTATGTATGTATGTGATGGACCATTAGGTCAAGTGGGAGGAATACCTACATCTGGTAGAGTTTGCCTATAACAATGGGCATCATTCGTCTATTGGTATGCCGCCATATCAGGCCTTATATGGTAGACCTTGCAGGACACCACTGAGTTGGGATAGGATTGAGGACAGGATATCTATTGGACCTCAGTTGGTCAAGGATATGGAGCAGTAGGTGGTCTTGATTAGACAGCGCCTTAGAGAGGCCCAGGATCGACAGAAGAAGTATGCTAATGCAAAGAGGGTAGACCGTGAGTATATGGTTGGTGATAGGGTCTTCTTGAGAGTGCGACCGCATAAGAGTCCAATCCGCTTTGGAAAGGGCTCTAAGTTAGCACCTCGCTTTGTTGGACCATTTGAGATATTGGAGAGGATAGGACCAGTTGCCTATCGTTTAGCATTGCCACCCAGCCTGTCACGCATTCATGATGTGTTTCATGTATCTGTGCTACGAAAATATATTTATGACGAGACTCACATTATAGACTGGGATGCCTTGCAGGTGGAGTCAGACAGACAGATGGCTTTGGAGCCCATTCGCATTTTGGGCCGACGGACCCTGGCACTACGAGGCAGAGAGCTGGACCAGGTTAGGGTCCAGTGGGATTGTTATGATGAGGTCACGGCTTCATGGGAGGCTACATCATAGATGAGATCACAGTACCCATGCCTTTTTGATGAACTCCAGGAGGAAGTTCATGCCTAGGGGGGGAGGATGTGAGGCCTCACCCTGACCCGTCATAGCATCTTTCTTTTTCTGCATTTTGATACAGTGATACATTTGTTGATCTATTTTGGATTGAGACTCAAGATATGATATTTTGATGGTGATTATTATATTATGTAGGTGTGGATGTGAATCTAGAGTACATCATGATTTTTATTATGCATCGTTGATTAAGTGAATTATTCATGATTAGATTTGATTACTGCACATGATGATTATGTACTTATGATGTTCGAATATTATTGAATGGAAAATTGTGATTTGAATTGAGCTATACATATTGAGTTATGATACTAAATAGGAAATTGAATATGTATATTTCATGTAATGTTATCATCTTGAACTACTGATGCTCGAAGTGAAGTGTGCAGGTACGAGAACCATGGGAATTATCGGAGAACCAAGGTTAAACACATGTGTACTGAGTAAACCAAGGCTTAGTCCAATGTGGGATTACAAAGCCTCGTTGTAATGTGACCTTGTCGTAAAAGTGAATTTTCTTGTGCATTAGTAGTTAGCTTCGTGTTGTCTTTCTTGGCATTTGTATGTAATGTGCAATTGTTAGTGTCACTTGACACTTGTAATGTACTCATTAAATTTATTTTATTCCAGCCACTTCTAGAGGCCAATAAGGAGTTCTAGGGGTCATTTTTGGCATAATTTATGTATCTTAATGTTAGGGGTATGGGTTAGGAAGGTTTTGAGCATACCCTAAACCCCCTAGAGACTTTGGCAACTTTTTTTTTGACCCATTTACCCTTACCTACGAGATTGGATGGATCTTGACCCTTACCCAACTTCACCTTTCCTTCCAATCAAGCATTAATCATGGGGGGACAAGGGAAATCAAGGAGACCTTAGAGTCAAATCTGCAATTATGATTGGTGGGTGGGTAGAATTTGGAGCCCTTTTTAGAGGCCTTGGATAGAATTAGAGGGTGTTCACCCACTCTCTAATTTTAGAGACTTTAGGGTTTTGGAGGAGGAAGAAAAAGTGGATAAGCTCTTCTCAAATTTCCATTTCCATCACACTTGTGGAGGTTGGTTACTCTTCTCATGGAGTCTTTCTACTTGTGCATTAGATTAGCTTGTATCTTTCCCTCTCATGTATATGAATCTTGATTCTTGTTGTGGCTATGTGTTGTAAGGGAGGGATTTTGGGTTTGATTTCATGGTTTGATCTTGTTCTTTTTGCTTGATTGAGGGAGTTCTTGTTTATGGGTGTGAGGCATTACTCACCCTTTGGGAAGGGAAGAAGTGGCCTATGGGTGGAGGGGTTAGTTGGGCTCTCCATGAGGTGAGAGTCTCTTCTCTTGGAGAAGAGGGATAAGTCCATGGTGTATGGGCACCATGGAAGCCATTGCATTCTTGTATTTTGAAGAGGATGTTAAGCAAAGTATGTGTATGAAGAGGCCTTTGGATATGCATGGATATGTAGCCTTGAAGAGGCATTTGGATATGTAGCCTTGAAGAGGCATTTGAATACTCATGGTGAGAAAATTTGTATGTGATGGCATTCTCCCCTTGGAAAAGCCCACCTCCACCCTCTCAATGAGCTTGTAAGACTCATTTGTGTAACCTTGGAAGGGAGTAATTTGTTGTATGTGCATTGTGTAAATTGTTTGTGAGCATCTTGTTGATCTTGTTGCATACCCGTTTAGCCCTTGGTTCTCCAAGCTTGGGGGTGGTCTCATAAGAGACCTTGGTTGGGTGGTGAGCACCCATGGTTCTCTCCTTTTATTGCAGGTATAGAAGTCAAAGGCACATGAAGAAAAAGCTTGATGAAATCCCTTCTTTAATGTGCTTGTATCAATCTCTCATGTGCTGTTGTATTGTAGATCTTGAAAGAAAGATCCTCTTTTATATATAATTGTAATGGAGCAAGCCTCTCCTTGTAGTAGGAGTATTTGTTTTGGTGGATTTGTATGGTGTTCAGCTTGTTCATGTTGGAGCACCATGAAAATTTATATTGCAATAGAATGAAGAAAAGCATGTTTCATTTTCTTGATATTATCATGCATGTATGGTTATCAAAGTATGTTTCAATGATTCAATTTGTATATAAGGAATGCTTGCTGTTATGCTGATGCATTCTCCTTAATTGAAATGGAGGTATAAATATCTCATGGTTAAATGTTTATCTAAGTTGATAAGGGAGAGATAATGTATTGTTTAAAGAAAGAAATTTCATTGATATGATCTTTGTGAAGCTCTCAATGTGTTGACTTAACTTGTTATGATCATTCTATTTTACCTTAACTTGGACAAGCTTCAAACTAAATAGAAACTACTTGAGTTGATAAGAATGTTACACCCTCTAAAATTCTTCTAAAATGAAGTATGACACTATTGAATTAATGGATAATTAAGACACTAATATTCTATCCATTATTCCCTAGTCTAATTCATCAAATAAACAAGTAATTTTGTAGCTCAAATGAAAGATCAAACAAAAAATGTAGGAGAAACCATATACTGCATAAAAGACACTTCCAGAATTTTATTTAGAGCATTTAGCTCTCTGGAATTTGAATGGAGAAGAAAAATATTCTCTTGCCACAGAGAATATTCTTCTTCCCCTCTTAACATAAACAACTAATTAAGCTTTGTAGCCTAAACTACCTCTTATCCATGTTATTTACCACTAACTCTTGAATGATTGAATCCAACTAAACTTTATTAATAAAGTATCTCTTAAAAATATTTCCACTTGCTAGTGGTCCCCACTAAGGCTCTCTTCCTAGGCACAGGTGATGGGCTTTGGAAAAGCTTTATGCTTTATTCATGGTCAAACACCTACGTGGGTACAATGGGGGTCTTAAAGAGTTGCCCTTGTCAGCAAACAAATTTAATATTCATGCCAACTTTTCAAATAACCCCCACTTTGCATGCGTACCTAGCTGTGAATGCTAATTCTGACATTTTCCTTTTGTCATAAAGGTACTCCCTTCCTTGTCCTGCGTACCATCTTTCTTGGGATCTCCTTGGAAAGAGCAGTGCACCTTTAAATGTTTATGATCACTTGTAAACCCAACCTTTCCCTTTTCAAGCCTTGGGGAGTGCGAAATTCTGCCATGTTATGAGTGGGACCCACTAGATCTCTTGTCCCCTTGTACTCTCCTTTGGGATGCGCCCCACCCTATGAGCTTGGGTCTTAGTGAATAGGTGGAGTAGGATAGATAGGGTGTTCTTTTTTTAAATAGATGGTAAGGTTGGTTTTTTTTAAAATTTGTTTATCATAATGTTATTTTATATTTATATATTGGATTTTTGCATAATTGTTTAAGAGAGGAGTCTTTAATTATTTAATTGATCATATGTTCTTTTGACACCTCTTTGCCTTAATTTAGTAATTGTTAAATTAAAGGGGGGATGGGGTTATGAATGTGGGAGACATAGGTTAGTAGGTGTTAGTATAGGTTGGGATATTGTTAGGTTCAATTTTAGTATTTTATGTTGTATTGTTTGGTAGTATTATTCATGTGTTTAAAATTTCTAAGTCATATTAGTATCTTTGATTTGCAATTAGATAGGGTGGACTTAATTTTATTTTGATTAATCATTATTTTAATATTGATTAAGAAAATCATGGATCTTAGTATAGGATCATTACATTATAATGCTAAATAACAATCTAGTGTTCTAGAATTGGGATTGCGGATCCTTATTGGCATCCTCGTATTGCATGGGTCTTCTTATGGAAGACTTTATATATATACATTTGGCTATGTTTGAAAACACGATTGTCAGATCAAAAGATTTAACCCTTGATGGATTAATATACCTAGTTAATCGGGAAATAGCCCTTAAGACGATTATCTTCTTTTAAGTATTAATCAAACCAACTAGCTAAAAAAAAAATAAATTTGTTACGTTTTTTGGTTGTTTATTTTTGGGCATGACATCAACTTCCTGGATGGGTACCTCTGTAGGCATATCAACTTGAGCTTTGTCCTTATTTTGTATAGCAGGTGATACCTTAGCTGCTAGCCTTGGTTTTACTTTATACACAACATTGGGTTTAACATTCCTCTTTACCTTAACCTTATCAGTATGAGGAGAATCCTTGATCTTTTCTTGTGATGTTTTCTTTATAAAAATGCCAGCAGGCTTGGGATCTGAATCACCCACAACTCTATTCCTCAAATTATAATTTGCCTTTGCCTGAGTAGCCAAATTTTCTATTATCAAAGCGATCTCTTCATCAGAAGGCCTTCTCAAGGTAGTGGCTGAGTCATTTTTTTGAACATTGCATTGAATGTTGTCTGGCTCATTATCTTCATTATCTGAAAAGACTTGCTGATGGTACAATTCATTTCTAGCTTGGGAAAATGAGGCATCCTGATTTTCATCTTCCTCAGCAGAATCTATTTCACTCAAAATATGAGAAGAAATCATCCCACACCCTTGATCATCATAAGGTTGTTCCTCTGTGCACTCTTGTTCTTCCTGAGGAGACATGTTTTGGGATATGGCACAATAATCAGGGTCATGGGGTGATTGACAGACAATGCACCATGGGATATCTTCCACTACATTCATTGAATTTCTTTATAATGGGTCAGGGGTTCTATTATTTGCTCTATCCCCCTTTTCTGGGCTAAAAGGTTTCCCATCCTTCCATTGAGTATTGTAAGGAAAGTTCTGCATCCTTGGTAATTTATTAAAATTGTTGAAGGGAGGCTTGTCTCCTCCTGTAGCTTTATTATTTCTATTTTCACCAGGTTTCAGATCCTTGATTGCCTTAAGAATTTGTTTCAAGCTTTCCTCATCCTTTGGTTTAACACTTTGGGGCTTTCCTTGATCCTTTCTATTTAACAAAGGTGATCTATTATCTTCTCTCCTTCCCAACTTCCCTGAGATTCTCTGATTACTTTCCATATTCATAGCTAACTTGTAGGCTTCAACAAGGCTCCTTAGGTTTTTGTCTCTCAATAAGTAACCCATTTTTGAGTCAAAGGCATTTAAATATGTAACAAGGCATACCCTGTCATCCAATCTAATGACTTGCAATAGTTTGTGCATGGCCTTTTGAAACCTGACATTAAATTCAACAACATCTTCATTGAAATCCTTTTTTATGTTATTGAATTCATTTAGCATAAATCCCCCATGTGTCTTATCACCATATTTCTCCTTAAAACAATGCCTAAGCTGATTCCATGAACCTATGCTACCATGAGGCAAAGCTCTAAACTAGTCTCTTGAATCTTCTGTTAAAGATTGCACAAATAATTTCATAATAACATCATCTGGTACAATATTGTAATCATCAATTACATCAATAATTTTTTTAAAATGTTCTTCACAAGTTACAACATTGCTTCTTGTAAATTTAGGGAGCTTTTTTCTAATTTCTTCAGGGATGGGGTTGGGATAACCAGGAATTCCATTGAAAACCAATTGCTTGCACCTTTCATGTATAACACCTAAATTTGGAAAACCAGCACCCTGGGATGTGGATGCATTTGTATTTGTAGTAGCAGAGCCATTAAATCCTCTTGGTAGGGGAATACCATCTGTCTAATTAGTTGGGTGTGCAACATCAGCTCGTTGTGTCATATTCAAAAAACCAAAATCTGTAGGTCCTATAGACCTCTTAAGAAAATCAATTTTCTTTTTCATTTCTATTGTTGCTGCTTCTAATTCTACCTTTTCCAGTTGTTTAGCTAGTAACTCTTGCTCTTTCTTGGCTTTTTCCAAATCTACCTCCAGTCTTAAAGACTGGTCAAGATTTTGCTTAGGGTTGACATGTTCATTTATTGAAATACCTATGTCTTTTTGTTTCTCCTTATCCTTTGGAACCCATGTTTCAAAATTCTTGTAAACAACAGGTAGCTCATTTGTCTGTTCAGGGATGGGAACATAGTTTATAGCCTCTAAGTCTAACAGTTGTCTTTTTAACTATTCAGCCTTTATCATAGCTTGTCTAATTCTTTCTTCCTTATCCCTATCCCTTTTTTCTCTGATAGCAGCCTATTCTTGAATCCTTCTTTCTAGTTGATGAACTTCCTCAAATATATCTTCAGAGTCAGGCAAAGTCATTTCAGATTCATTCTGTTGTACTTGAAGATTTTCTTGTTGACCCTGAGACTCCTGAAGGCCCTGTGGTATTGAGGAACCAAGGATGAAAGGAGGAAGAAAATCCTGACCCCCTCTACTCTTACTTCTCGACCTTCCTTGCCTTTGTGGATTCACCCTCCTATTCTGGGATATTCCTTCACCCTCTTTCTCTGTGGGGGAGTAATAATCTTCATATTGATTAAGTCCTAAATCAACCACCTCCTCATATTCTAAGGCATTTCCTTATTGACTAGGAGGAGGAATATTATGCCGTCTAGGGTTTTCCCTCTATCTCCAAGTCATGGACATATCGTTGGTATCTTTGTCCTTCTTACCTTGGTTTCTTCTAGATGTAATAGGAAGCCCACCCTGTAGACTTTCCTCAGGGTGTTCCCTACTATATGACCTTGTATTTTTGGAACTCATACTGCTACATTTTATAAAGCACTAATCATAAAAATGTTTAGAGTCACCACTCATGGAGTGTGAGATGATTTGAAAATTTAAAACTTACTCTTGTACTCTTCAACAAGGTCCACTGGTCAAAAATAAGTCGGCCAGGAGTCAAAGCTCTACTCGTACCTGCGTTATTTAAGATTTACTCAACATATTCCCCAGCAGAGTCACCATCTTGTTGGTGTTTGAAAATGCTTACGCCAACTAGGGCTGTCAATATGCCTATGATGGATATTAAGGATTGGTTAGTTCCAAATGTGAGCAATCTATAGGCAACTGGACCAACTATAGGGATGGATATTCCCTCTTCTTCTTCTGGCTCTGTGAAAATAGGAGGTACTAGTTCATAACTTGAAAGCATTAATTCAGCTTTCAACATACTTGTTCTCTTGATAAAATTATCCACAAAAATGTTGAAATGCACCAACTTCTTCACAATTTGATGCAATGGCTTTATTAAAGGATCCGAGTCTTCCTATCCCTTGGATAACATACGAAATAGTTTTACATTGGGAGACCTTTCAATCCATCTTTTCAAAACTGGGGCCATTTCATCAATCTCTTTATTAAAAACCTTAAGCAAAGAAATTAATCTATCCATATGGCCATGTATAATAGAAGGCTTTAAATCTACTGCAAATTCCATAATCACCCCTACTATTTTTTCTTCATATTTCTGATTTACCAAAGCTATAGCCTTTGCGTTCTCATCCCTTTCCTTTTCCAATTGTACCCTGATTTCCCTCAATTTATTTGTTTCCTCTGTCAGCTTCAACTTCTCCCAAGAAACCCTTGCATCCATATCTATTTCTGGGAGTGGTGAGGGTGGAAATTCAATTATTGGGCTTGAAGATGAAGCCACCACAGGCTTATCAGAAATTGCTAATTGAGGAGATCTTTGATCCTGTGGCCCTGATAACAGGACAATCAGTTTGTCCTTTTGAATTAGCTCAACTTTGAGCTCATTATAAGATTTAAGGACCATTTCAAATTTGAGCCTAAGCTCTTCCTTTTCTCTGGCATCCTTCTCCACCCCACTAACACTGAACTTGGCAGTTTCAAGAATTAAATTAGATGCTTCCACACCAAATGTTTCTCCCACTCTCTGAACCATTAGGCTCCCTGTATATCCTGTGGAGAAATCACTCTTCTTCCCTTTATTTTTATCTTTATCTAAAGACCACATGACCAGAGCAGCATGATCTTCAGAAAAAGTAATTCCCCTAGCTGCTTGCTTAGCCTGTTCTAGTGTAGCTAGGGTCTTTACCTTGCTCTTCCTTACTTGGTCAAAAACAATGGCATCAGCAATGTCCCATTCTGGTAGGATCAGAATCCCTGCTGTATGAATCATAGCTCTCCCTTCTTCTGGAGTGATCTTCTCAAATTGTCTAGCCATTTGTGCCTTGGTCTCCTCTTCTATCTGTTTCACATCTTTATCAGGGGATTCTTCCTTCTTCTTCTCACAAATATCCGTAAACTGATTGATTTTCATTCTCCACAAGAACTGTGAGAAGTTCCTCATTTTAACAAAATCATCATGGGCAAGGAAAGAGTCACTTTCCTCTTTTAGAATAGGGTCTATTTGTTTACCCTCAAATTCTTCTACTGTGAGATCCATGGCCACCTCCTTAGGTGCCTCCGACATTCCCTCTTGTAAATCTTCATTAAAAATAAAAAGATTTCCTTCATCCCTTAACTGCACCAGCTGTTCTTCCACTCCATGCTCATCCAACTGAATAGGGGATTGAGAAGGAGAGTAAATCTCCTATGCCAGTCTTTCTTCTTCTTGTCTTTGCCTTTTTGGGGAAGGTGCCTGCACTGCTGGATCACCAAGTGGTCTTTTCCCTCTTGAAGTGGAAGGAACATCTTCACTTCCTTGTTGTGAGGTTAGAAGGATAGTATATCCACTCTTCTTCTGTACTGTGTACACCCCCTTAGGGATTAACTTCATATATTTAGGCTAGTTGAAGATCTGCCTAGCCTTTTCTGGATCTATCTTAGTCACAGATACCTTTTTCTCATTTACAACACTCATGAGTCCCTCAAAATTCTCTATAAGGACATTAACTTTTCTAGCCCATGGTTCAAAACTAATCAATAGGTCATAAGTTTTATCAAAATTCTGAATAAAACCTATAGACTTGTGATGCAGGAGCATCCTGGGTGTAAGAGCAATCTTGCATCACCCAAAAATATTTCTATTTCTATTTTTATTTTCAATAAGGGCTATTTTGTGCAGAGCTGCTATTTATGGAAAGTTACTATTTTTGGTAATTTTTGTATGTGCTCAGAATGATCTTATTTCTTTCTTGGAGGTTCATTTTGGTCATATAAGTCTGCCAGTAAAATTTCATTGCTAGATCAAGTGTAAATTGGAAGATATTGAAGATTTTTGGTATTGGTAGCAGGGTACAGAAACTTTGAACTCAGTTTTGAAGGCTTTAGAGGGTCTAGATGAGGTCAAAAATTTGGGTGATGGGTGCTTGCGTAGGTCAAGCCTGTAGAGCACTTCGTGGCATTTCTAAAATGGGGTTATAATAGTCAATCGGGTCAACTGGTGATGACTTATGATCTCCGGAAGTCGGGTCACCTGAAATGGCAGAAAATAATTTTCCTTCAAAATTTTTGTTTGGGTTTCAAAAGTTATTTTGAGCTGACTTTGATGTAATAAATTGAAAAATAAAATAATTCTAAGTTTGGTCGGCCCTTAGGGCTAAATTTCTAGAACCTTCTCGGGCGGTGGAAATTGCCTATATAAGGAAGGCTGTATTATTGTCTTAGGCAGTTCAGAATAGTTCTGGGTAGTAGATCTGGGTATTGATTCGAGGCTTTGTCCTAAAGAATATTGTAAGGGAATGCCCATGTGGCTTTGCATATTGTAATTCTGAAAGTTTGTAATTCCACATTTGTGGAGATAATAAGAAGCCAATTTTCTGTTCTTGCATATTATTGTTGTTGTTTCTCTATTTCTGTTATGGGTTTGTGGCATTAAGGGGAGCACCCTTCATCAGGTGGTATCAGAGCAGGTTTTCTTGAGTGTGTAAATAGATCATCGACTGTGAGGCAGTTTGCACCAGGACCGTGGCTAGGGTTTCAGCGCGCATCGTGAAAATGCCTGCACGGAGGGAACGTGGCGGAAGAGCTGGTGTTGTAACACCTGAGGTTAGAGAGCTGCAGAGACAAGTGCGAGCACTGCAGGATGAGATTCACAGAGGAATGAATCTTAATGTCAGAGATAAAAGCGAGGATGAAGCCGAAGAAGAATATCAAGAAGGAGAAGCTGAAATTGTGAACCAGGAGGAAGAAAGACTTTTTTGAGCGATTTCTAAGATTGGAAAAAGACCTAAGATTGAGGTTCCTACATTTTCTAGAAATCTTAACCCAGAGGAATTGATCGACTGGATCAATGAATGTGAGGAATATTTTGAGTATGAAGATGTTGAGGATCTTGATAGGGTGGTCATGCGAAGATCTGGTGGCAAGAAATTCAATTGGAGTGAAATAGAAGAGGGAAAGATAAAATCACAAGATGGGATCGGATGGTGGATAAATTGAAACGACAGTTCATTCCTGTTGATTATGAGCTTGATCTACTAAAGAAAATGCAAAGTTTGGAGCAAGCAGGAAGATCTGTTCAAGAGTATACAGAGGAGTTCTATCGACTCCTCATCAGAACAGGCCATGCAGAAGCTGATAAGGAGAAAGTTTCCTGATACCTTAATGGGTTAAGGCCAAGCATTCAGGAGGAGCTGAATTTGGTTCGAATGAACAGTATTGAAGAGGCATACCAGTTTGCCCTAAAAGTAGAGGAAAAGCTGAACAAGAAGTTTGAGAGCAGACAAAATGGAAGAGGTCGCGGTGGACGATCTGGTGGACGGTCATATGGTGGCCGAAATGAAGATCCAAAAAAGAAGGATGAGGCCAGTAGCAGTTAGAATCAGCGAGGAAATAATTCCAATCACTTCCAGGATCAGAATAATAGAGATCAGAGAGAAAGAGGAAGAGGACAAGGATCTGGAAGAGGTGGCTTCCGTGGAACATGTTTTCACTGTGGAGAAGAAGGTCATAGGGCATTTGAATGTCCTCAGCACCAAGGTAGAATAGACAGGAGAAATGAAGGCCAGGCCAGAGTTGCACATGTAGATGAAGATGCCAGATCATCAAATTCTGAAGATGCTGAAAGAGGAGAAACGTTGATTAACAGAAGAGTCCTGTTGAGTGGTGAGAATGAACCTGAGCAAAGGAGGAGCTTGTTTCACACCAGGTGCAAGTGTGAAGGTAAATGTTGCGATGTGATTATTGATAGTGGAAGCACTGACAATTTGGTGTCAGAAGAGATGGTGACAAAGTTGAAGCTCAAGAGACAGAAACACCCATATCCATATCAGATTGCCTGGGTACAAGA
This sequence comes from Chamaecyparis obtusa, assembly GCA_027943335.1. Lineage (NCBI taxonomy): Eukaryota > Viridiplantae > Streptophyta > Pinopsida > Cupressales > Cupressaceae > Chamaecyparis > Chamaecyparis obtusa. The sequence continues at coordinate 152,968 of BSBK01009934.1, forward strand.
TGACCACAAGGTCATGGTCAATGAACAATGCCTAGTGAAGTTCAAGATTGGCGGATAACAAGATGAGGTATTGTGTGATATCATATCTATGGATGCATGTCATATGTTGTTGGGTAGACCGTGGCAGTTTGACAGATGTGCTGTACATGATGGTCGTACGAATACCTATTCCCTAACAAAGGATGGAGTGCGACATAAGCTAAAGCCATTGAAGGAGACCGAAGAAAAGGTATGTGGTAATGCAAGAATAATATTTGTTGATGGAAGGAAATTCCTAGATGGTATGAGGCATGAGCATGTATGTTTTGCTTTAATTCCAAAAGCTGGTAAAGAGGAAGTAGAAGATGTTCCTGTAGAAGTTGCAAATTTGTTGAAAGAGTTTCAGGATATTGTATCCGATAATGTGCCTGATGGATTACCAATAGTTAGGAAGATCAGTCATCAGATGAACTTGATCCCAGGAGTGAGTTTTCCGAATAAGGCAGCACACAGAATGACACCTGCAGAAAATGAGGAGTTGAACAGACAAGTACATGAACTGTTACAGAAGGGGTTGATTCAAGAGAGTCTGAGTCCCTGTGCTATACCAGTGGTATTAGCACCAAAGAAGAATGGAGAATGGAGGATGTGTACAGATTCTAGGGCAATAAACAAGATCACAATCAAGTACAAGTTTCCATTGCCAGGAATGGATGATTATGGACTGCTTGAGTGGAGCTATGTATTTCTCAAAGATAGATCTGAAGAGTGGATATCATTAGATTCGGATCAGAGAAGGAGATGAATGAAAGACTACCTTCAAGACAAAGGAAGGACTGTATGAGTGGTTAGTCATGCCTTTTGGGCTAACCAATGCACCGAGCACTTTCATGCGGCTCATGAACGAGGTTCTGAAAGAATTTTTGGGTAAGTTTGTCATTGTTTACCTAGATGATATTTTGATTTTTAGCAAGACATTGGAGGAACATATGATGCATATTCGTATGGTGTTTGAGAAGTTGAGAGAAGAGAAATTGCTAATTAATTTGAAGAAGTGCAGTTTTATGAAGAAAGAGTTAGTGTATTTGAGGTTTGTAGTTTCAGGAGAAGGTCTAAAAATGGACCCAGAGAAGGTACAGGCTATCCTTGAATGGCCTACTCCAAGGAGTGCTACTGAGGTAAGATCTTTTCATGGTCTAGCTAGTTTTTACAGAAAGTTTATCAAAAATTTTAGCAGTATTTGTGGCCCCTTGACTGAGACAATGAGAGGGGATAGAAAAGAGTTTAAGTGGACTAAAGGAGAAGAAAAGAGTTTTCAATTATTAAAACAAAAAGTTACAGAACAACCTGTTTTAGCACTTCCAGATTTTAATAAGGTGTTTCAAGTAGATTGTGGTGCTAGTGGTACTGCAATAGGAGCTGTTATGAGCCAAGAAGGTAAACCTGTTGCTTATTTCACTGAGAAATTAAATGATGCCAAGAGGAAATATTCTGTTTATGATCAGGAATTTTATGCTATAGTTCAGGCATTAAAGAAGTGGAGACATTATCTACTTCCTAAGGAGTTTGTTTTGTATACTGATCATCAAGCTTTGCAATATTTGAATAGTCAAGGAAAGCTGAATCAGAGGCATTTGAAATGGGTTGAGTTTTTGTAGAGTTATACATTTGTTTTGAAACATAGAAGTGGAAAGTCTAACAGGGTTGCAGATGCTCTTAGCAGAAGGCAACTATTGCTGACAGAGATGCAGATTGAGGTGGTTGGGTTCAAGGAACTCAAGAATTTGTATCCAGAAGATCCTGATTTTGGTGAAGCTTGGAAAGCTTGTACAGAACCTGTTACTTTAGACAGGATGAAATGGTTGGATTTCATCATCCAGGATGATATGCTATTCAAAGGGAGTCAGTTGTGCATTCCACGAAGTTCTATGAGGGAAAATCTCATCAAGGAGAAGCATAGTAGAGGATTGGCTAGACATTTTGGTCGTGACAAAACCCTTTCTTTGGTTAGTGAGAATTATTATTGGCCACAATTGCAGCAAGATGTGAAGAAGTTTGTACAGAGTTGCAGAGTATGTCAGATGGTGAAAGGAGTGAAGCAGAATACAGGGTTGTATCAGCCATTACCTGTACCAGAGAAGCCTTGGGAGGATATCAGCATGGACTTTGTTCTTGGTTTACTGAGGACTCAGCGGGGACATGATTCATTTTTTGTGGTGGTTGACAGATTTTTGAAGATGACACATTTTATTCCCTGCAAGAAGACTAATGATGATGTTCATGTAGCAGGATTGTTTTTCAGAGAAGTGGTGAGACTTCATGGTTTGCCAAAGACCATAGTTTTAGATCGGGACACTAAGTTTGTTGGATATTTCTGGCGTACATTATGGAAGAAGTTGAAGACAGATTTGAAGTTTAGTTCATCACATCATCCACAGACTGATGGATAGACAGAGGTGGTGAATAGGAGTTTGGGAAATTTGCTGAGATGTTTGGTTGGAGATAAGCCAACAGGATGGGATTTGATTTTACCATAGGCGAAATTCGCATACAATATTTTTGTCAATAGAAGCACTGGTAAATCACCATTTCAGATTGTATATGGAAGTAGTCTAAGAAATGCATCTGAATTGAGAAAGATAGATAAAGGAGAAATAAGTAGTGCTGAAGCTGAAGATTTTACAGAACATTTGAAGAACATCCATGAGGAGGTGATGAAGCATATTACCAAGATGAATGCACAGTATCAGGCTAAAGCAGATGTGAAAAGGAGGCATAAGGAATTTCAGGTTGGAGATGAAGTCATGGTTCATTTGCGGAAGGAGCGGTTTTCAGTTGGTACATATAACAAGCTGAAAATGAAGAAGTTTGGACCATGTAGGATACTGAAGAAACATGATTCAGAAAATGCGTATGAGGTAGAATTTCCTACTGAGATAAATATTTCACCAGTGTTTAACATTTCAGATCTGACAGAGTATCATGAAGGAGGTGTTGAAGATGAGATCACAGCAGCACAGTGGAGTATTCTAGCAACAAGTTTAGACACTAAGAAGATCGAAGATATACTGGACAGTCGTGTTGGTAGAAGCACAAGGAACATGACATATGAAGAATATCTAGTCAAATGGAAAGGATGACCTATTGAAGATTCATCATGGCTGACAAAGGAGGAAGTTAGCCGTCTTGGTTTTCCTCTGAACACCTGAGTTGTGACAGGGTCACTTCTCAAATTACCCCGGGTGTCTGATGCAGGAGCATCCTGGGTGTAAGAGCAATCTTGCATCACCCAAAAATATTTCTATTTCTATTTTTATTTTCAATAAGGGCTATTTTGTGCAGAGCTGCTATTTATGGAAAGTTACTATTTTTGGTAATTTTTGTATGTTCTCAGAATGATCTTATTTCTTTCTTGGAGGTTCATTTTGGTCATATAAGTCTGCCAGTAAAGTTTCATTGCTAGATCAAGTGTATATCGGAAGATATTAAAGATTTTTGGTATTGGCAGCAGGGTACAGAAACTTTGAACTCAGTTTTGAAGGCTTTAGAGGCTCTAGATGAGGTCAAAAATTTAGGTGACGGGTGCTTGTGTACGTCAAGCCTGTAGAGCGCTTTGTGGCATTTTCAAAATGGGGTTATAATAGTCAATTGGGTCAACTGGTGATGACTTATGATCTCTGGAAGTCGGGTCACCTGAAATGGCAGAAAATAATTTTCCTTCAAAATTTTTGTTCGGGTTTCAAAAGTTATTTTGAGCCGACTTTGATGTAATAAATTGAAAAATAAAATAATTCTAAGTTTGGTCGGCCCTTAGGGCTAAATTTCTGGAACCTTCTCAGGCGGTGGAAATTACCTATATAAGGAAGGTTGTATTATTGTCTTAGGCAGTTCAGAATAGTTCTGGGTAGTAGATTTGGGTATTGATTCGAGGCTTTGTCCTAAAGAATATTGTAAGGGAATGCCCATGTGGCTTTGCATATTGTAATTCTGAAAGTTTGTAATTCCACATTTGTGGAGATAATAAGAAGCCAATTTTCTGTTCTTGCATATTATTGTTGTTGTTTCTCTATTTTTGTTATGGGTTTGCGGCATTAAGGGGAGCACCCTTCATCAACTTGCTATAAATCACCCATTTTTCTTTCTTAATCTCCTGAGCTTGAAGGTCAAACTCATTTCTTATTATGTCTTCTGGAAAATTAAATTGATGCTCAATAAGAGCACACCTCACCTTATCTTTGAACATGCCCGAGAGGAAACCCTCTGTATCCGCACACCTCACCACTACCTTTGACATTCTGTAGGGTTGCAAAACCTTATGCAAGTGCACCCATCCTCCTTTTGTAATTACATACTGATGTGCTAGAGTTACATCAGGAAAGAAAGTTCCTCTACCTTTGCCAGTGAGTGTGGTTTCTTGTAAATTTCCAATCTGTCTTAAGATCTCAGCGTATCCTAGCTTCAAAGGGACCTGATATGGAAAAATATAAGGTGCCACTTTACTGCCATACACTCTAAATACTGTGGAGACTCGATATAAAATAATGTCTCCAAAATTATGGACAATGGTAATGTCCTTGCAGTAATCCATCGGCCTAATCAATCTTAATAACTCTCCTAGGATTCTTGGATTATCAAAAACTAAAAGAGACCTAAGCCTCGATGCAAAATCCCTATCAAAAGCAATATAACTAGCATCAGTTCTATCCCAGGACAAGGCTGTGGTCCACAATTGCACTGGGAGAGTCTCTCCATATCTTTCCTCCTCAATATTCACCGTTGTATTAAAAAACTTCTCACCCTTATACAAAAATATGTGCATAAGCATTGAGTACCATCTGAATGGTCTAGAGACCTTCATATTCTTAATCCCTATTAATCCTTCATGAATTATTTCAGCCAAATGAGAAGCAAAGTAAAAAATGAGGGCTAGCTAGGGGTGGAGTGACTGCACCATCATGAACATAAAAGGTACTGGCATATGAGTCTTCTCATCATGCCCTAGGATCAAAGACAAAGACTTATAAACTTCTTGTGCCTTTTTATTGAATTAATCTAACCTAATGGGCTCCGGTGTACTTGAACTGACAGCACACATTGATCCTATCTGATCAAAATATTTCCTTAGAGGCCCTGCCCTTAGATAATCCTTTTGTGCCTCATAAATCTCAGTGAACTTCATGAAATCTATTTTCTCCAACCCCACAGATGGTTCATTTAATGAGAAAACCTGTCTAATCTCATCCTCGGTAATGCTTATCAGGTCTCTTCCATTTATATCCCTGACACATCTTGTCATGGGATCATAGCATTTAGCAATCTGTATTAACAATTCATCATCCATGAAAACCCCAGGGCATACAAACCTCCCAATGTCAAACTACCATACATTACTAAGGGGCGCACAAGCGTTCCTTTGTGAATATGCCGATTTAAAAAGAGTAAGACCATTGTGCTTATCACCCACTTTAGCATCTCTCATCCAATTCCCTCTGTCATAGAGACCTTCTGCAACTGAATCTCTAGGATGTCTCAGAGTGAGCTCTTTTACTCTTTGTGCCCCATTATCAGAAAATGGGAGCAACTGCATCAAATCCTCAAAAATTCCTCTCTTACTATATTCTGTTTGACCAGACAAATTCCTCTTGGGTGGCATTTTGAAAATAGGGCTTCTTACTAAGATATGAATTCCCAAGAAAACTTTAAACAATATCAACTGACAATAGGAAAGAAGACCCCACAAAGCTTTACAAATTTCAAATGACTTAAACACAGGAGAAAACCTACCAGGCACCTGAAAAATCTTCTTCTTGAAAGCACTGCATGAAAAAAAAATATCGTCGGAGAACATATGAGAGCAGTGAAGAAAAATAATAATCAAATTCTGGTATATAACATCTGTTAATGGCTCACAATTCTCCTGCACATAACAAATTTATTCCACCATTACTGAGGTTGGCGGTCCTATCACTCACTGGATGTGAAAACATCATTCAAGAGTAAAATTCAAATTCAAGCCCTTGATATATTTCATTTTCAGCGCATCGGGCGGTAGAAAATCTTATCAACAAAATCCTATAGTACCTTTAGCAAGCTAGTTCTCAACCAACGAGAACATTTCAAAATTAGCATGTGCAAAATTAAATTCCTTAAGTTCATCCTGGTCTGAGTAGTAATCTTTACACGTCAACATCACCCGTGGCCAATCAAAAATGACCGCCTCATCAATATATTTAACAAAGAGGACCCACCAAATAGCTTCCATCTCTTTATCCAAATCAACGGTTGTCATTAAACTGCAAACTTAAAACCCGAGCATCTCATCCCAACGGTTTAAGGACAATTGTGAGATCTTGCAGCATTTTAATCATCTGAGAAACTAAGGTCTCACTACAACACATCAGCAGGCACATATCAAATCAAAACACGCCATGCTGTAAAAGACTGACAAGTGGACCTAGTCCCTTTTCCTTTCTAACTCAGAGCACTTCAAAAATAGTCAGATCATAGCTGTTATCCAACCAATAAGAAGTAAACAGGTCAAAATGAACTGGTGCAATAAGGGGCCCACTGAGCACTTAAGTCTTTAAGAAGATCAAACGGTCGTCGCTATATCATGAACTTAAAATCCTCACATCCTGGATCAATGGTATAATGACCACCGTAGATCTTTTTCACCCTTTAAAGTCTGTAAACTCTTCCTCCAGTCAGGCCCACCTTTGAGATAGGTGGCAACTCATCGCTATATCGCATGTCAGAGAAAACTGACAATCGGGGTCTTGCGGTGTAACGACAACCACTCATTTTGGAAAGTGAAAACCTTAGGAAAATATACCCAAAACTTAGGCTTAGAGAAATAAAAAGGAGAAGAGGGGAACAGGGGCCAACAACCTTCTAACCGCAAATGCATGACTTAAAAAAAATTTAAAGGCACACGTGGATTAGCACTCTTAATAAATCAAAAAGGTAACACGGGAAACTAAAAAGGGAACAAACCAACCTAGGGTTTTGGAAGTGAGGGAGGAAACCCAAGCCGAAAACCTAGATATTTCAAAGCTATAAACACTGAGTCAAGAAATATTTAAAAAGTGATAACATGTCCAACACTCAACAAGTTGTGTTTCAATCCTTCAACAAGTAGTACATTATCTTTATTAGTCTTTCCATCTAGAGTAATAGATCCTACTCCTATGATAGATTTAGGAAGATTGTCCCCAAACCTCACAAAACCACCATCATACTTTACCGATTTGACAAACTTGTTCTTATCACCAGTCATATGATGAGAATAACCACTGTCCATTATCCATTCGGTTTTCTTGTCAACATGAGATACTAAAGCTTTTTCCTCATGCACTGGCTCATCTCTAATAGCAACAAATCTGATCTCTTCATAATCTAAATCATCATCATCAAAGATGCCTTCACTAGCATAATAAAATTCTTTGTCCCTTTTAATATTTTCATAATTAGTTTTGTACTTAGGAACTCTTGTAGGACATCTAGATGCAAAATGACCTACCTTATTACATAAAAACATTTCAAGGGTAACTTTCCTTCAAACTTACCCTTACCTCATTTTTCTCTTCTAGCAGTTAGTGCAACAAGGTCATCCATCTTTCTTTCTTTAGTTATCTATTCCCATTCCTCAACATACTCACCAGGCTCTTCTTTTAGGTCTTCTTTGCAAGTGCTCAGAAGTGCAGACAATTTCGTATGTGTAGATGCCTTAAATGTAGATTCAATATTAGGTACAACCTCTCCTAATTTTGCAGCTTCAAAGGTAGTTATCTTTGTAATCAACATCTCTCTGTTAAATTTCAGAGTTAGAGGTATAGTTTCTTGAACAGATACAGTCTTCAACTTGTAAGCAGGAGTCAAAGATCTAAGGATCTTCGCAATAACTTCATCTTCATCATAAGTGCCTTTGTAATTTCTGATTCCAACTATAGCTTCTGTAACCCTTTGAACATAGGACCTAATGCTTTCATCCTCATTCATTTGCAACTTCTCCATATTTGTCTTCTAGTTCTGTAACTTCTCTTTTTTGGTATACTTGTCTCCCTCATATAGTGCTTCTAATCTTTCCCAAATCAGGTATGCCAAATCCAAATCTTTAACTTCAGTAAACTCTCCTTTAGAGAGTGCACTAATTAGTGCTTCTCTTACAATCATGTTAAGTGAAAATATCTTCTTTTCATCATTAGTAGTTGTTGGCATCTCATCTTCAGACTTTATATCCACCTTATTCCTTGTGATTTACCAATAGTCAATGCCTAAGAAAAATAGGTGATTCCTCATCTTGTTTTTCCAACTGTCAAAATTCTCAGGGTCAAATTTTGAACTATCCTTCCTATAGAATGCCATCTCCATGATCACCTCAAGTTGTTAAGCTATCTCTATATGGACCACTTGCTCTGATATCAATTGTTAGGAATAACAGTCCACAATACAACTAAGAGTGGGGGTGAATCAGTGGTATAATAGATTATTAAACTTTAAACTTTAAGTAGCAGCAATATCATATCCAATAAACATAATGAATTCCAACATAATAAAATAATATTTTGGTCTCAGGGAAACCATGTTAAAGGTAAAAACGCCAGTAGGAATTAGCACCCACAAATGATGTACTCAGAGTATAGTTATCCTTGTTAGAAGATATAGCCCTATTAGGAGCTTATTGAAACATTACAGTACATAGTCCTTGTTAGAGGGAAAACCTTGTTAGCAATCAACAATAAGAGGGAGGGCTCACTGCCCAAAGAAGGTTAAGTCCACCTTCAGAACTCACTATTCACAACACAAGTGTATATGAAGAAATACACAATCTTTTGAACTATTCGGCAACAACTATCTTTTCTTGATCAATTCCAACGAAGTCCACCAACAAACCTTTGCTCTACCTATAGCAGACACAAGCTCACAAATTTCAAAATCTCTCTATATCATCTTCTACTCATCCATATATTTTCCAAAGAAAAGACCTTTCATTTATACCTTATTACAATTCCCATAAATAGGTCAGCCCATAAGGCTTTCCTAATTACAAACAATTACATAAACCCTTGCTAAGATACACATGGTATCTAGAACAAGTATACAATTATTAAACTACATTAATTAAGGATTGACATCCTTAACTCATGTTCACCATCCATCATACACACTACATCTTTGTAGTCAGATTCGAAATAGATCACCTTCCAGAATGCATGCCACAACTGACGACATCCAGCATTTTGTACCTTGCACAGTTCATAGAACATTCTTCAATACTCTATCTTTCATCTCTAAAGTTCACATGCACTGATTCCTTATCGCTTGCAAGCTATACACAAAACACAGAGACTAACTTTGTCATTTCTCACTGTCACAATCAGTGACCAGTCTTCACCAAAAAATCTGTAACTCATCCAATATGAAACATTAAATGATGTGATCTTGGATATAAGATCACAATATCCTCCTGAACTCTCATCGGTCTTCGCAGCATCTAAAACATCTGTACATTGTGATAACCAGTCTGATTTCCTCACAGAAACATATATTGACATTAGTGACAAATTTTTTTTTACAATAGTATGAGTGCCCATTCAGTAACGTAGTGATTAAACTTATTAAATGTCTCAATCAACACCTCATGCATTAGCAATATCCAACAGGTTCATAGTCTCAATATCATGACTCAAGGCCAACATAATTTATAATTTCCAAATCTGATTCCAAGGAATAACATGAACACATAACAAAAAATTTCAATATAATTATGCAAGGAAAACAAACTAAATATAAAACTCTAACCCCACCTCTGGTAACAGTCTTAATAAGCTGACGTAAAAGACTCCCCTCTAACCCAAATACATAAGGAATGAAATATACAACAATTTATAATTTCATAAATAAACTCATTTGTAAAATTACATTACAAAATTAATTAATTAGTAATCACTACTGAATTATAATTATAGTTAACAAATTAAATTTAAACCCCAACCAATCAATTTACTGTGTTATTTAAATAAATTGAGTTTAGAAATTAAAATGGCTAAAACACTATAATTTCATAAGTCTAATTAGGAAAATAAATTAAGTTGCCCAATTTTATTTAGAAAATACATCTTGAAAATAATCATGTCACAATTCATTTACACTAATTACTAAAAGAAAATAATCATTTAAATAATCAACCAAGTAAGTATACACACACACACACACACACACACACACACACATATATGTATATATGTATATATATGTATATATATATATATATATGTATATATATATTTATATATGTGTATATATATATATATATATATATATATATATATATATATATATATATATATATATATATATATATATATATATATATATATATATATATATATACATATATATAGATACATACATATATATATACACACATACATACATACATATATATATATGTGTGTGTGTGTGTGTGTGTGTGTGTGTGTGTATACATATATGTATATATATATGTACATATGTATATATATATATACATATACATATACATATGTATATATATACATATATATATATATACACATACATATATATATATAA